>JANHFL010006252.1:0-10713 GCA_032468155.1 Oxyrhabdium leporinum
AGGAGGAGGAGGAGGAGGAGGAGGAGGAGGAAAAGAATGAATTTTGAAGAAAAGTTATGGTATTTGACAATTATGCCATAGTGTAATGTATTTCGGATTGGATTTCATATATTACCTATCAGTGAAGTTCAGTTCCCATTGCAATCACTGAACATCATAGAAGATTATTGTGATGATAAATTCTATGACCTTTTGTTAAAATATTTATGGTGTCCTGATTATTGACTAGTATATTTCTTCAAATAGCAGAAAAGAAATTCAAAAGTACTGGTTCTATTGTTCTTTGGATGTTGAAAAATGCCACTGAGACTAGGAAAACTGTAATTGAAATCTCTAAAAAGGCAGGGAGCCTAACAAATGTTGTTGGCTTTTTAATTCTGATCCGCATAATACATCTCTTAAAACCGTTATGAGTATAGAGGACAAAGAACATGTTCACTATTTTGGGGTAGATGTCAAACTAATAATGTAATCATTAATCTTCCCTGAGGTATATCTTGTGACATTTCATTTTATGACTAAACGACTTGCCTATAAAAATTCTCCACTTTTGATAAATTCACCATAAATGCTTTCCACACATTTATGAGTTGATACAGTGATATTGTGCCTGGCCAGATTACAAATAAATAAGAAATGGTCTGCTTAGAAAGAAGAAATATCAAGAATGGTTAACAGTGATCGCACCTGATAAAATAATGCAGTGAACTGAAAAGAATTACTGTAATGTGTATGATCTTTCATTAAAAGTTGTACTATAATTTTAAACAGGATAGTAAAACTTTATGTGCTTTTAAATATATTTGCTTTAAAGACACCCTTTTAAAATTCCTTTACCAACACATTTAAAACATCTGTTAAAATAAAAGTAAAGGTTTATCCTGTACAGACATGTCTGACTCTAGGGGTGGGTGGGTGCTCATCTCTGTTTCCTAACTGAGAAAGCCAATGTTTTCCAAAGATGCTTCTGTGGTCCATAAGAGTTACGGTGGCGCAGTGGTTAGAATGCAGTACTGCAGGCTACTTCCGCTGACTACTGGCTGCTTGCAATTTGGCAGTTTGAATCTCACCAGGCTCAAGGTTGAATCGCCTTCCATCCTTTTGAGGTCATTAAAATGAGGACTCAGATTGTTGGAGGAAATAGGCTGACTCTGTAAAACCGTTTAGAGAGGGCTGTAAAGCAGCATATAAGTCTACGTGATATGTTGAGATGCACAGAACACTGTTACCTTTCCTCCAAGGTGGTACAGTACCTTTTATCTACTTGCATTTCCATGCTTTTGAACTGATAGGTTGGCAGGAGCTGGGACAAGTAATGGAAGCCCACCTCATCATCCACTACTTAGGTTTCAAACTGCCAAACTTTTGGTTGGCAAGCCCAGAGTCTTAGTCACTAGGCCACTCTGCTCCTGTTAAAATAGCAATGTGATCATATATTGCACATTAAGAAATTTTAAACAAATAAATTTAAAGGAAGATTGGACCTGAGCCAGTCTACAGCTCTTTTTCAAGTTAATTATGCTTGCAATATTCTTACACATATCTCAAAGAGAGATTTTGTAAGCACCTTGTCACACAACTCCTCTGTCCTTGTGGTGTTGGTCAAGCAAAGGATGTTAATCTTCACTGCCTCCTTTACATAGAGCAGAGACAAATTATTAATGCCCTGTAAATTCAAGGACTCTGACCTTGAAAAAATGAATTATCTTCTTTCAGATGTGTTCCCAACTGTCAGCAACCAAGCTGCTATTTTTGTTCTGGTGTCATTTAAACTTAGAAAAAAAAATACAGGTTATATGTTTTCAATAAAAACCAATTTTCAGCACTTTTTAGTGGCTCATAGAAACATTGCAAGGCTTCCATGGTTTGTTGGCTGAAGGAAAAAGGCCATCCGCCATTTTTAGTAATAGATAAACCATTTGTAACTATGAATTCTGATTTATATATACATTCAAGCTAAAGACAGACTTAGGAATAAAACTCACTCCTAAAAAACTCATTCCTTCTTGTTCTTAAGTTTTTAATGATAGCTTTGGCTTTATTTTGCTGTAACCATTTTATGTCTAATACTTCTATTATTATTACTTTATTTTATAATTTCATTATTTCATTGTTATTTTATTGTGCTTTATGGCGTTTGATATGTTATAACCTTGAGTTACAACAATAAACTTATCTCCTTACTTACATTCATAATAACAGTTTCAGCATCACAAGTAAATAAAATAGAAAATAATACTAAGTACATTTGAATCCATAGTGATGTTGCTGTCACAAAAAGAGGCCAGCCACAGTAGAATAGGATTATTTTTGCAAGGAATATTGAATTATCACAAAATAGGAGATGAATTTGTTTTCTTTTCTTTTAAATCAATCATGAAATTGTTTTCAGAAAGCTAAATTGTTTTCATAAATAACTTACACCAGTGGTCAATAGTTAATTTTCACAATAGTATTGTTCTTCTACTTTAAATGTTTTGTTTTGGAATAAAATAGATAAGGCAAGAAAGCAAATACTGCCATTATTAGGTGTTATACATGATTTTACTGTTATATAACTTTATTGGTTATTTCTTTGGTAACAGAGATATTTTATATTTCTTGAAAATTATAATCTACTACTTAGTACTGATTTATGAAAAGGCATAATAGTAAATAAGAAAACAGGAGAATGAGAATAAAAATATTACCTAGATTCTGTGTTGGATGAAATGTATAAGAAATATTAACAAATAATGGGTAAATAATGCCTATGAGCCCATCTTGTCATAATATAGAACCTGAGGAAAAATATCACAATACAAATTAAATAATAATAATTATGTTTTAAATAGAAAGAGCACTTAGGCTTATATACCATTTGACAGTGCTTTACAGCTCATTCTAAGCTTTTTACGGTGTCAGCATATTGCTCCCAACAATCTGGGCCCTCATTTTACTGATCTTGGAAGGATGGAAGACTGAGTCCACCTTGAGCCAGTGAGATTTGAACTGCCAAAATCCTGGCCATCAGCAGTCAACAGAATTATCCTCTTAATTGCATTCTAACCATGGCTCTTTTGAGTTTGTCATATCAAGTTCTTACTTAAACTAGTTAGGAAAAGTGCAAGATTATTTTCTAATTTATCTATACTCTAGAAAAAAATGTAGTAACAAAAATAAAATAAGAGTATTGAAATTAATTAATTCCATAAATGAGGATTTTTCATTTCAGTTATTTCTTAGCCAGAGGAGTTTGTAAATATTTCTTCAACAAGCAAGCAAAACAAAGACAAAGAAGAGGTTGTGTAATAAATACAAATATGCCTGCAAGCCACAGTTTCAGCCTTATCCCAAACTCCAGTCTTATCCCAAACTTGTAGCTGGTAGATTGATTTTCTTCTTTTCCCTCTATTGTCTGTCTAGCTTTTAATTGCACAATGTGCCAAAGTTGCCTTGAAATAAAGGGGCATGATGATTCACCCTGCATCTCTGTTGGGCAATATCTGCCGTATTTGATTACATTTCTCTCTATCATTCTTCCATAAAAGGTCAGAGACACCATTTCATCCTCAATAGAGGAAAACCAGCAAGTTAAATCACCCTCAGAGCTGTCTATTAGTTGATCACACATTTGTAAAAAAATGTCATTTCCCATTATTGTTGAATAGATCAGTGCACTCACACCTCGTGCATTGAGTTATTGTGGAGAGAAAAGATCTGTAATCTTGGTGCAGAAAAATGAGATTCACTTTCTACAGTCAAAATTAATGGTCACATCAGAGAAGTTTTCAGGAAGCATCTGGTGAGCATGTATTCTACGAACTGGACTGGGGAAAAAACACTGGATATCATGTTAAGATTCACGATGTTTGTAGCATCATTATAACATTTGCCTCTTAGAGAAAGTACACTTTAGGGACAGAGGTGAAATCTAGCCAGTTTAGACTGGGTCCTCTAAATTACATCTGGAAAGTGCTGTGGCTGAGAGAAACAACATTGAATAGCGCTGTTTCTCTGTGCTGCAGCACTTTCCGGATGGGACTTAGAGGAAAGTGGTGGCTCACAGCTGCTAAATTGCACAAGACGCTCTCCCAGCAAGAGCACCCCAGAGAGAAGCAGCTGCTGCCCGGGAGAGCAGAGATGGAGCAGAGCAGGCCCCGAAAGGCTGCTCGGTCGAGCCTCGTTGTGTGGTTGAAGCTGTGCGCATGTGCAGAAGCCTCACTGTGTGGTTGAAGCCACATGCATGCACAGAGGCCTTGCCGTCCGCATGCATGTAAGCCTCACCACCCCACCTTGCTGTGAGTGACATCGAGTTGGCTATGTCCACTCAGTCACATGACCCCACGCCCACCAAGCCATGCCCATAGAACTGGTGGTGGTAAATTTTAGATTTCACTACCGTTTAGGGACATGGAATATATTTTAATCCATAAAGTTTCTTATATAATACCATATAAAAGATGCTGTTTGGGAATGATTTTTATACTTGCTGATAGATGCATCCTTGCTGAAAATAAATATAAAGACATCTCTAATTGTCTTTATTTTTAATCAACTTGACTTTTGTAATGCATGCTAGGTACAGCCACACATGTTTGTGACTCAGAAGCTTAAACTGGGAAGATGAAAAGGATAAAGCAGGAGAAGGGAAGGAAGAAGAATATTGTATAGGGTTAATCCATGGACCATGAAATCTTTATACTTGTTGCAAGAAATATTATTTCTCAAGATTCTAATTTGTTTCTTTTTAATCATTTATGGAAGTCCATGTTTGATGGCAAGGGGCTGCTGCTTAGGATACAGCTTTGCATGATATGGTGACTTACATGGAACTCACTCCCCAAGGGGATACGGGGACTACCAACCATAATGACTAAATATTGTGTTAAATAATTTAATGGTGAATTTTTTATTTCTTTTTCATATGCTTGGTTTTGTGCTTATACTTATGGTGCTTAGTTTATAAATTAATAAATTAAGTGCTAAGGAATTTATAGGCAACAGATAATGGAAAAAGAATCCATGATTTCGTCAAGACTCTTCTCCAATACCAAAATTCAAAAGATATATATTTTTTAAAAAATTCTGCTTCTTCAAGTTCCAATTTTGGTTTCATAGTCACAGAGAAAATCATTGCTTGCAGAGTTTTAATCCTTGTAGATATAGACACATACACAGGCTACAGACACATACATATTCCAAAACCTTTAGCTTTTGACTATTTTACTATTAAAAAGCAAAGAGAAAAGCAGTGAAGAAATATATTACAAGCACTAATAAAAACTTAATAACTTTTGGCTTCATTTTGCTTTAACCATTTTACATCTAATACTTCTATTATTACTTTTTAATATAAATTTCACTAATTTTTTGTTGTTTTATTCTATTTTAGGGCATCTTATATGTTATGACCTTGGGTTACAATAATAAACTTATTTACTTACTTACATTCATATTAACAATCAATAACAAATCATAACTTAATAGCCCATTCTCAAAGGCAAAATTTATTTATCACTTCAATGTCAATTTTAAGGCTAGTTGCTCTATCTATTTTATTAGTTTTGTCTTAATATTTCATTGTAGTCTCAATGTTTTAACTGTGCACTTCGACTTTCATTACTGGAGATAGCAGATCAATTGCATTTTTAGCTATTAGTGTCATCAGGATAGCACGGATCATTGATGTTTCTTCCTCCAGTTTTAAAATTACACACATCTTTTACCCAACTTTCCACAGTATATATTCAGTATATAGGGTGAATAAATAAGGGCAAAGTATACATCCTTCTCTCACTTCTTTACCAGCCTGGAGCTATTTTGTTTTATTATATTCCATTGGGACTGTGGCTTCCTATGCTATATATATATTCTGCATGAGGATAATGAGATGTTTCCCATTATCTAAGGGCATCCTACAGCTTGGCAACAAAATCAAGGGTCTGATGAGAAAATTTCTCTGTGGGCAAAACTTACGAACACCACTCACTGCAAGTTTATCTCAGCGCTACTATTACTAATGATAAGGCTAGACTTAAATTAGCTTTTTTGTTCTACTGAAGTCTGGTCTGAGAAATAACATTGCACAGGCATTACTATATAGAAAGTATAAATTAACTATGAAACAACACATTCAAAACTGTAATAGCCCCATCTATATAGTAGTTATCAATTATTAGCATTACCCTGGCTATCTTGTACCCAAATAATTACATATGCCACCTAGATATATTTTCAAAATGAATGAACTATTAAGAATCACATCTATTTTTTAACTTCAATCTAGCTATTGTCAAAGTCTCCAGTGGGTCAAAGTCTCCAGTGAAATTACAAATATTATTACTAAAAGTTGAAAATGCACTATAGAGCACCAGTTTATATTCCAACTTGTTTGCTTCACTGTAGTATTTTGTATTGGATTGTGTACATGTGGTAACAGGAAGCCAAGTATTATTGGCAGTGGCTATTGCTTATTATTATTAACTTTATAGATAGTAAAATACCTAAGACAAAAATTCCTACAAGAAGTTTTTAGTAATACTAATGACTTAATTAATCTTGAGACTAACTCTTCTGTTTCTTCCTATCACCTTCTGAACCCCCGATGTAAAGATTGGGGCAAAGTTTTTTTAATTAGATGCCTATATGGGAAGGGAAAATTTCCTACTTAAAACAGTTCCATATGCGGACTTCAATAACTGGAGATTTGGCCCTCAACTTTGGTTAAGTTAACTGAATAAAAACAGGATCAATACACACCAAAATGGAAAATTACTGGGGCAAGAATCTTACAAAATATTTATAAACCCATTAGAAAAAAATCCTAGCAATGTTTTGAGAACTTAAGGATGACAGAAGCCCACACTGATCATTAGAAGTTTATTGCATACCTTGCAGCCAAAAGGTATAACTAATTAGAGCAACTTTAAAAGTCTGGGTAGATCAGGGATGTCAAATTCATGGCCTGTGGACCAGGTGCATTATGCAATGACCACCCCCACCCCCATTTTAGCGAAGGGGGAAAAAGTCATGGTATGTCACGTGACAACAATGTGATGCCATGAGTTTGACACCCCCGAGGTAGATGATCATAACGCACAGAAAATTCAGTTGTTTCAAAATTTCAAGGCACAGAGTACTCATCATGTACCCACAGAGAAATGACTGAGATGTATAAACATCTTAATAGCTTTAACAAGAAGAAAAATATTTGAGGGATAACAAAATTAGTATCCAGTTTTATGTAACAGCAAAATAAAACAACTCTAAATTTACAAATGCCATTTGAAATCTCCAATTATTTTTCACTTGAAAAATAATAAACAGCAGATATTTCAAAGAAAGAGCAATTAAAAAAAAACTTCCTTTGAAAGGTCTTCAAACTGATCAATTACAATCTCATGTAGATGAAGAACTAACCAGAAACTGGCTTTTCAGAATTCAGTGACATGATTAGAATCCAATTAGAATTCGGTCTGATTACAAACACAAGGCCTTAGTTCCTGCTCAGTTGCTTGTGAGCTGTCAAGAAATATACTATAGGCTAGACCATTTCACCTCTGAAGATGACAGCCACAGTTGCTGGTGAATGTTGGGATACCAATAATTAAAACACAGCCTATCAATTCATCACTGCTGGATTGATGTTAGCTGTGAAAGCCTTCCTTCATATAAAGCTCTTTATATTTGTACAACTTGTGGTTTCAGAACTAAAAAGTGTGAGAGATCTTTGCAAAGGATTCTTTATTTTGTTTTCTAATTGTCTATGGACAAAATGATCGGGGCATGCCGGCAGAAGAAACAACAAGTACAAACATAAATATTTCTAAATTGTAAAATTTAGGAAAGTATAGCATTTGGGCTTCTTAAGATTTTATTACCCCATGTTCTTTCTGATAATCCTTAACAGTGAAGAGTTCGGAGAAAGTACTGATTTATTTCATTTCTCTTGGTTATCAGAATCTGGGATATTTTGTTTGTAATATTTGCTTATTTATAAATATATCCATTGAACTTTATTTGAAATAAACAGAATTCTGAAACTTAAGAGAACAAATTCTAATTTGATTATTAGACTTAAATATACTTCAAAATACTGAAGTATTCACTTATTAACAATATTTTTGTTCTGTATTTCCAGCCTTACACAAGAAGAGCCTTGTCTGATTGATGCCTACAATGATTAATAATATGATCATAAGAATGTCGTAAGCCCACATTATAGCCAGTATACATATATGTTCTAGTCTCAGATAAATTTGGGAATAGATTAGTATAATTTGGAACAGATCCCATGCAGAATGGATAGTACAACCTATTATATTTTGAATTCTTATCATCCATCAAGCTCTGGTGCCAACTTCTTGTTCCAGACACCACTGCAATGAAAAAAAAATATGATGGAGCTGGTGGAGAAGGAGAAGCATTAGATTTATTGTCTGAAACACTAGATACAGTATATACACTTGAATACCCACTGACTTTCAACTCAGAGGAATTTTTAAGACCGCAGTCTGTTTACCTCCTCACAGTCCTGTATGTAGTGGAAAAGAGATCCTTAGCTTATTCACTCTATTGTTTTACATTCCCTCACCTTCTGCAATTATATTATGTTTTGTTGGCTGCTTCAGCTGATTGTCAAAAGTTAAAAGCAAGGAAAAGTAGAAGAGATTACCTAATGATTGTATTTTCTATAAAAGACCCCAGTAATTAACCAGCTTTAGAAACTTCAAAAAAAAACGCAATATATTCTTTATCTTTATCTTTTTCTTTGTAGAGTCTTCTCTTAGTCAAACCGGCTATTAATTTTCTCATGATAGGTGCAATTTTCCCTGTAAATGTCACCATTTTGTTTCAAATATAAAAATAATTAGGAAAAATCAAAACAGATTTCTGGCTTAAAGGATACACAGACAAACCATATTTTATCAATTTTTGGGAAAATTCATTCCCTTGTAAGGAAGATTTCTATGAAATGCACCATATTTTTCCTAGATATTTTGTCCTATAATATACTTTATATATTAAATATATAAAGAAGCTATGGGGCATTTGTTCAAATAATTTTGAAAACTCAAATATAGTTAGGTCTGAAAGTTAGTGGGAAAAAAAAGAAAATATATCTAGATCCAGTTATCTAGCTTTTGATGATGGTTCAGAAAAATAAAGTGGAGGGGGGGAATTAATCCTACAGAAAATGATGGCATAACATGATAGCAGTGTTCCAATATCTAAGGGGTTGCCATAAAGAAGAGGGAGTCAACCTATTCTCCAAAGCACTTGAAAGCAGGACGAGAAGCAATGGATGGAAACTAATCAAGGAGAGAACCAACCTAGAATTAAGGAGAAATTTCCTGACAGTTAGAAGAATTAATCAGTGGAATGATGAGAATGATAACTGAATGATCCACACTAGAAGTTTTTAAGAAGAGATTGGACAACCATTTGTCTGAAATAATATAGGGTTTCCTTCCTGAGCAGAGAGTTGGATTAGAAGGTCTCCAAGGTTCCCTCCAACTCTGTTATTCTATTAAATCTTTCATTTAATACTTCCAAATATTAGTATCACAATCAAATCAGAGTGTCTGTAGTACACTATGTCAATTCCTCTCTTGTTCCAATTTTGTCCAATTGCTTTTCCACCTGTCTTCTTGCCAATGTGTGCTTCAATTTTCCTTCCTCCGTACATTACCTATATGCTTTATCTTCCTGAAATACCTTTTCGTTGTTGGTTTGTTGTACTTGCTGTCATTGCCAGAGTCTCTGGGTCTTCCCTCTGCCTTCTTGCCTTCCCATGTCTCTTCTCATTATTGATGCTGCCTCAGTGAAAAACAATTACCACTGCTTCTCATGGTGGGAGAATTCATTACCATCAATATTGTTATCATGAATAATATTCACCGGTCACTGGACTACAATTGTTCCTGTGCTATGCAGTTAGGGTATAATTTATAGAAAGGCCACTGTGAGAATTGGCCTAGAGCACATATGGAAGGTACCAAGTTGAAAAATGCTGTTAAATGGGTTTTAGTATACAGTATACTAGCTGAGAAGTTGTCCTGAGGGTCTTTACAATTTACTGCTCATTTCCATCAGGGATTCTCAGAAATGGTAACTAAGCAACGCACAGGATAACATTTTTGACAGCTTCTTATCTACACCTCCTTAAATAAGTGCAGTTCTGGAATATATTACTGCTTTTTTTCCCTCCAAGAACTCTGTAAGAATCTCTGCTTGAAAACGATGAAACCTGAGTTGGTGCATTGTCAAATGAGGTTTGCTAGTTTGTGATAAAAAATTGTGACCTCACCTCAATAAGTTCTTGCCTCCTGCTTATCAGTCATGTTTCCAGGAAAGCTTGCTTGTTACATTGTCTCTCCTGGAACAGAATAACAGCACATTATGTGCAAGTCACCAGCAAGAGGTCATCTTTCATTTGCAAATTCTGAAAAGTGGAAGGTTTGAAGCACAAACAACTTATGGTATTAAACTGCGCATGTAGAATATATAGTTTTGAAACAGAGAGGTGGCTTTGGAAAATCTTCTGAAGCTATTGATTCAGTACTATAATAGGACATACTGTAGCTATCATGTAAAATATCATATTGGAAACTGGCTTTGGTTTCCATTACCATATCTGTTATGAGTTTATCTGTATCCCACTAGGCTCAAGGTTGACTCAGCCTTCCATCCTTCCGAGGTAGGTAAAATGAGGACCCGGATTGTGGGGGC
>JANHFL010006252.1:44158-56647 GCA_032468155.1 Oxyrhabdium leporinum
ACCCAGTCACATGATCAGCAAGCCACGCCCACCAAGCCACAGAACCGGTAGTGAAAAATTTTAGATTTCACCACTGCACATAATGGTCAATTTTCTAAGATGAAGAAAGCTGCTTGGGGTTAACACTAATCTAATTATGGAATATGAAGACATAAATTCATTATATAGTTATCTTTTTTTCACTGAGAATTTTCAGACATTTTTTAGTTGTGGTTATTTGAATATTCTTTGTCTCAACTGCTTCACAACCACAAACTTTGTTTTAGAGTTGCATTTTCAAATGCCCTTTTGGTTTCTGTTATATCATTATTCTACTATTTTCACCTCATTTTCTTGGCATTTGAGACCCACAATATTTCAGGTTGTGGAATTAATTACCTGTTGCAGGTGCTTGAAACAGAAAAAGCCTTAGAAAATTGGCTAAGTGGTCTTCTCAGCTTTCTGCCAAAGGGCAATTTTACAGTGTATTCTCATTTAAAACTCATTTTTACTTATGGAATTCTAAATAGCTAATCTGATCATTCTGCCTAAATGGACCAGCTGAAGAAGAGCAGATAGTGTTAGGAAAGATGACAGAAAACCTAATGAGATAAGGAATATAGATTTTGATTGCATCATGGAAAAATGAGCTGGGGAGTTAAGTACAAACAGATGTAAGTTAGTGGATTTTTTTTTTTGTTCCTGTAAATTGGATGGCACTTTGGGAAATATTCTCTTGGTTATTCATATCTTTTGAATTTTGAACATTTTGAAGAACTAATATTATTTTTAAGAGATAAGATTGAACAGAGATGATTATCTTATGACTGAATTTAACCAAATGACATTTCTTTTCTTGTCCAGCAAGAATCTTTGCATAGTCTGGAAACTGAATATTTATGAAATTGCTCTATTAATAGATCTGACTATGTGACTCTATTTTGCCTTTTTAAACTGCTGATTTTGTTAACTTCCCAGAGTAATGAATCTGATATATGCAGTCATATAAATTGAAATAAATTAATAGATAAATATGTTGCTTTCAGTCAGAAGTGTGGTGCAATTTAAAAAATGAAAACAGGAATGCATTGGCCTTTCTATTCTCTTAAAGAACATCTAGCACTGCTTCCAGAGAAAAAGAAATGTCAGCAAATATAATAGAAATTTCAATGAATTATTTATTTTCACATTCAATGAGGTCTTGAAGGAATCTACAATTGAAACAGGATAAAACTTTAAAAAGTTAAATATTGAATGCAGAAAAAGAGACAGAATGAATAATTTGTAGTACTAGAAAGAGAATGTTAGATATTTGATACACACCCATACCCGCAGACACCCACAGATACACAGATAGACACACACACACATGAACACAGCTTAGGAACAATTAAAATTAATCACTTCTGAATTTTAAATTTGTATTTTTAAGATTCTCATATTTTATAGTTCCCCCATCAGCTTTCTTATCTTGATGCTCCTGTATATGTTATATGTAGTCATAGAGTTGGAAGGGGTCATTCAGCCCAATTAGTAAAATCCCTTATTATAGGTATGCAAATCATTATATCATCCTGGACAGATGGCTATCTAGCCTCTCTTTTCAATTGAAGAAGAGGCCACCATCCATGTAGATAAATGGTTGGTCTCATTCATACCTTTCTGTAAGTTAACATATTATTCTGTTTATAATAATCTGTAATACCTTCCCAGGTATTGATGTTCATGTGACTTTTTGAAGATGACAGTAGTTATTCTCTTCCACTCATCCAAAACTTAATCATTTCTTTAGCTATTCACAAGCTAAAGACAGAACATCAGCTTGTTGCTTCGGGATCTAGAATGCACCCTGACCATTTTATCATTCAATTTCAAGCTTCTATGTTATCCTTCTGAAATCAGTCATTGATCTGTAATCTCATATTATTTCTTAAAAGTACAACAATGGAGCCAGGAATTAATGATTGCCTGGAATCCAGTCCAAAGAAGATTTTATCAATATACTGAAAATATATACTGTACTATATATGTTTGCGTGTGTATGTGTGTGTCTTGTGTATGTGTATGTGTATGTATATGTATATGTGTATACATATAATGTCAAACTTGCATCCTCATGGCGGCATCACGTGACGTATAGGGACTTTTTCCCCCTTTGCTAAACCAGGCAAGGACGGGGCCAGCACGTGACGCCAGGGGTGAGTTTGACACCCCTGATCTATATCTATATCTATATCTATATCTATATCATAACATCTATATTGTATAACTTGTATTGTATCATAACATCTATATCTATATCTATATCATAACATCTATATATCTATATCTATCTACTATATATACTTATATACATATATATATATCATCAGGTTATTGTGTGATAATTCATTAGTTATAGTAAAAAGTATTTCCTGTCAAATTTGAAGGATTGAATTAGAAATTTGCTTTCTTTGTTAAAAAAGATTTTCCACTTGATCAGAAAACCACTACTTAAGAAAATGACCCAAATAAAAATAAATTATTCCATTTGAGCTCATTCTTATGGAAGAAATAGTTACATTTAACTATTCCTCTATATTGTTAGCAGATTTAACGTAACATTTCTTATATTATAATGCAACGTCCTAATGCTTAATGCTTCTTTAACCCTGAAAATTAATTATGACACATAATTGTGTAACATAACATTGTTTTCTTGAAAGATTATGAAAGCTAACATCAATACATGTCATATGTTAAGAACAATTTTATATTATTGTATATATTTATCATTTGTTGACTTTAGCATTCAAAGATAATTTGCACATATTAATCCACCACAAACTGATCATAATTCTAGTGAAAATTGTCATATTAAAGATGACTAATGGGTCAGTTAAATCAGGGTAATCTGAATCTATGCTATAAAACTGAGTTCGCTATTGACTTGAGATAGTCATTGTCTTTCAGCCTAATCTGCTTCACATAGTATTTTTTTTTAGATGAAATTACCATGAATACTATGTATGTTTCTCTGAGGTCCTTAACAGAATAATGTAAACCAGTTTGGGTGGTGGTGGAGGAATAGGAGATTAAAATACAAAAAGGAATACACACATCATGACAGGTCTGTTCAGTGTTCTTAGATTACCTATCCAAGTAAAGTATGATATATGAAAAATTGAGCATGAATCAAATGATGCATATACATGTGTGAACTTGTCCTTGAAAATACAGATCAAGAAGACTATGCATTCTGGAAGAAGCATCTTTCAATTGTCTTTCTAGTTAAACTAGAGACATAAGAAAAATACCCATGTACAAAGGGAAAAGTTGAAGGAAGCATGATAATATCCTCATGATGAATGAGTTACAAAAATATTCTTATTATGAAGAGAAAAATAAATACAGGAAAGTTAATTTAATCCTTATTTGACAGTTATTAATGAACACATACATATACAGAGACGTAGCTGTTGATGAGATATGCTAATGTCAATAGAGATAAGACAGAGGTTTTGGGTTGGATTCATTTATACAACTATCAGCAATACACATTTGTCATTGATACATATCTAATAAAGTATGTAGAGACATTTTGATAACTTGTTTTCAAGAAAGAGGGGCTTTTTTTCCAGAGCTTTTGGAAATTATAGCCTATGTTTGATTTTATTACTCATTGTTCTTTCCATAATTTATAGCCAAAGGAGTCTAATCTGTTAAATACTAAACAGAAAGATGACAAAGTAAATTGAATGTCTATGGATGCATACCAGTCTAATTTATCATTTCACATCCTTTCTTGCAATGAAGGTGATAATGTGGATTTCTTCTTCTTCTTTATTGTGTATATATTATACAAATACATCAATGGAAAATACATTTTGTAACAAGGTCTGGTATTTTATTGCAGACCATGAGTTCCTAAATGTGAATCCTTTCCAAGTAAGTGTATATTTTCATGGAGATTTTATAGATTCTCCCAAATTACCATTTCTAGGTTCTAACTATTTATTTATTTGTTTAGCTCATATTTAAATGGAACCGATTCATGATTCTGGGACGTGTGCAATAAAAAGCAATTATAAAAAGCTAACATTTAAAAAATCAGCATTTAAATCACCAGACAGTAATAATACAATACCAGAGAGATTTATTGTCATGGATGATAAAGCCATCTCAATTCACCACCTCCTTCACATCCCCAAGACTGTTGGAACATATTTCAAGGGCCTTTCATATCAAAGATGAGGCCAATCTCACTTTGGAGGGGCTGGGGGAGGGTTAATGTTTCTCAGGGCAGATGCCAGGGCAGAAAGATCCATCTGCTTGGTTCCAAAAGATGCAACTTCTTAGCAGACAGGATCAGAAGCATAGGGTTTTTGTTTTGTTTTGTTTTGTTTTTGTCAACCCTGGTAAAGTGGGCAGATATAATTAGGTGGAGGTAGCTCCCAAATAACCTAGTCCCATGCCATGAAAGGCTTTTAATGGTCAAAACCAGAACTTTGACTTGAACACAGAAGCAAACTGTTTTGTATTTTTGGCAAGAAAAGTACATGGACAGTAAAGTGTAAAGATAAAAAATGCACATAATAGGTTTACCCAAGCATTAAACTTGGGCTGATAGTAAATCAGCAGAGTATTTTATATTAGCTGTAACTGATGAAATAACTCTAGAAGAACATATTACACTAACTGAGATGTAAGGAGACCAATGATCATTCCATTCAGCATAATTTCACATGTATAAAATCTAGCTTGAAGGCAAATACATACTAAATAATAAATAAATGAAAACAGGCTATATATTCTTTTAAAGAAAGGCATTATACAGCAATTCTAAGTTCAGCAACCTAAATCTGAAAATAAGTCAGCCTTAGCTTACTGTATGTTTATAGTAACATTTACTTATTTATTTATCATATTTGTATAGCTTCATAGTACATGTCTCTGGGCAGTACACAATAAAACACATTTAAATAGTAACAATTAAAAAGGATTCTACAATTAAAAACACCAAAGTTATCCACAACAGAGTAGCAGAAAGAACTATCATTATAAGCAATACAATGTTATTTTGTTGCATGTCGTATTATTAATTTTAGCATTCTTTTTAATAAACAGTCCTGTAAATGCACACGAAGGGAGGCATTTGAAGTCAGCCAAGCAAAATGAGAAGAATTTGTTTTATTTAAAAGAAAAAGAGCTTGCTGTTACTATAGTCCAGGAAATGCATTGTGCAATAAAGGTCTATTCATATAAAAATGGTGATCAAGAGGAAAACTTTGGCAATGTTAACTAACAGCTGCTTTGCCCTGTGGCAATGCAGTCATATTTATTGGTTGCTATAGCTACACAGAGGATTCAGCCCAGTTTTAGCTTTTGGCATGTACTGCCAAAACTTTTTTTTAAAAAAATCCTGGTGTGAGATGTTTGTTGTTTACTTGCATCAAGGAATTTTGGAAAGGTAACACCTGTATTGCTTTATCCCCTGCTCAGCAAGATTGGGTCACAGGTTCTTTTGGACTGGGAACCAAATGACCATACAGTATGAATGCTACACACTTTATTCTAACACAGTAAAATAAAATATCAGAATAAGATAAGACAGCAATCAAAGAATATTCAAGAAAACTTGAGCATTAAATAAGGCAAAGAAAGATGCCTTCTTTCAGAAGTATAAAGACATGTAGCACCCTCTTGATTAGATCTGCACTGAGAGTCCATTCCATGAATGTTTATGACTAGCTTATGTAGCCTCTGAACCATAATTAAGTACATCTGCTTTTTAGTAATCTCAATTTACTGGATTTTACAAAGAACAAGGAGGATAAATCTGTCTGATCTTGGAACCGTTTGCCTGTTGCCAAAAATGATACCATGAAGACTAAGACCTGTCTTTATTTATGTAAGACTACCTGAAAGATAAAGTGTATCCATTTCTCAAATTAATTATATTAAAGATGACAAGCCACAACAAAGTATAAGCTAAGTATGATCTTTTAGTGACTAAAATTTAGTGCTTGGTTAATTCTGCATTACAACACATCAAAATATAAAATCAAATGGAGTTCTGCGTACCATGCATCTAATGGAAGGACGCTCACAACATGATACGCAGTTCCTCTTCACAAACCTTCCAGTGGAACCATGAGCACTTCAGCATAAGTAGTTAACTTATTTATTTTGACACAGTTTTAATTATGCCATGCAGATCAGGGATTTTATACTCATAAATTAATAGTCTTGTGGTCTGGGGACCCGTTCTTTAATGACAATTGTATTCAATCATTCATGGTAAATTGCTTGTACATCTTAAATTACAGAAAAATATATAAGAATAACTCTCATAGCATTTGATACCTTTATTAAAATACGATGCATTTCATTACTCAGGGTAATTTTCTGTTTCATGAAATTATGGATGCAACAGTAGAAAGAAATGTTAATACATAAAATACATAAAATCATCACAAAGTCATAATAAGCATCTCAAAACCCAAATATGAATTTCTGGTAATCTGGATATGAAAGAATAAAAGCAGGCATTTGTTAAACCAGCATACTTTAAGCTGACTCCCAACTTGCATAATTGCAGTGTAGTTCGGTATCTAGAAGAACATATCCTCTTCAATGCAGCCCTTTATCTGTTTTACTTGCTTGGTTTAAAAAGAAAAAGAAAAAAAATGCAATAAAACAGGAAATAAAAATAAGCCAGCTTTCTTATTTTAAGAGCGGAAAACAAAATTTCTATTCTTTCTTTTTATGGCCTACCAATGACTTCTAATAGGTTAGGAAGTCTGAGGTTTTCCTCTCCCCAAATGAAACCTGAGTGCCAGAACTTATGTACTTTACAAAGCATGAAGGCATCATTTAAAAAGGAAAAAAAAAATAGGAGAAGCTCTAAAACTTTGTAAAATATATGGTGTGGTCAGGTTTATCATTCCATTGTGGAATTCAATTAGTCACTTTGGAGCATTCATTAGCTCTTTTTTTGTAAAAGGCTTTATTAAATTTCGAAAACATTGAATACATATTAAACAAGCAAGAAAAAACACAAGAAAAAACACAAAGAAATGGATAACAGCAAGATAAAGTGGGAAAAGAAAAAGAAAGAAAAAAAATTAAAAAGAAGAATGGCTTCTGACTTAATTTGGGACAGATATAGATAAAAAAAATACATAACACTCTTACTTTAAAATTAACAATAGTCTACATTATTTCTATAAAAAATCCCAAAAGTGGCTACCAAGTAGAAATAAAATTGAGCAGTCTTTTCTTTAATCTAAGCTGTCAATTTCACCATCCATTATCTTTCAACCCAGGTTATGGATCTGTAAAATAAAAACAAATCTCACCAGTGTCATGGCTTGGAGTCCTAGAAGATAATAGAATATAAATCACAGGATCTAAATTCTCTCTGTGCTATTGAGTATTTATGGAACTACATGACTACGACCAATTGTGGGACCTCTTTGATACCAAGAACTTGATTTAGAGTCACTATAAATGATTTCTTCCCACTGCATGGCATGTAAATTTAATCACTTTATTTAATGTCTTTGCTTTCATTTTCCATTTATGAGAAAATTCAAAATACCAAATTCACTCTCAGTATAACTTAACAAAAGTAGCCAATCATTCCAAGCATGGAAACACATCAAATCAAACCCTTGTTAGGGGAATGGGATTCA
The DNA here is from genome assembly GCA_032468155.1 of Oxyrhabdium leporinum. Classification (NCBI taxonomy): domain Eukaryota; kingdom Metazoa; phylum Chordata; class Lepidosauria; order Squamata; family Cyclocoridae; genus Oxyrhabdium; species Oxyrhabdium leporinum. The sequence goes on from JANHFL010006252.1 coordinate 51,814, forward strand.
GGAAGTTAAAAAGCATCAAAGATGCAACAAAATAAAAAAAATACATATAAAAAGCTAAAAAGAATAAAATCAAAAATATAAGAGGAACTAAAAAGAATATAAAAGGAGAGGTAGAAACAATTTAGTTTTTACAAACTAAATCCATCATAATACACAGAAACTATGTGGTCATTAAAACTGGCACAGGTTGTTGTTCTGATGGATTTTAGTGCTGCAGTGCAGGAATAGACAACACTGTTGTGGTGTTTGTAGGTGAGAATGGCAGGGAAGTGTTGAATTGTCATATATACCCTGAGCATTTATACAGTAATCATGAGATGAGGATAGTACAAATATGGAAGTACCCTTTGGATGGGACTATTAATAACTAGCATATTGCTTCATCCCTTAAAAAAAAAACATTTTAAAGCAGGGGATTTGCACAAGACAGAGAAAATGGAAGATAAAATAGCATTCTGGACAGACACAGATGTCTATCAACAAGTATGAAAGGGAAAGATGAGATAAATAGAGGATTTGATAGCAGGTGAACTTGAGCAGAGCAAGCAGATAAAGAATGCATTTAAGGAGCTAAATACAGTAAGCCTCTTTTAAACATTTTTAAGAAAACATAAAATGACAAATAGAATATTCTGAATCAGATTTAGATCAAATGTGTCAATGAAGAATTACAGACCACAACAGAAAAGATGAATACTAGAGTAGTCTTTATTATCACTTTTTTTAATTATCTCCCATTTCTTTTCTTAATTTTATTTAATAAAATAAACCAATAATAGAAATCTTCATAAGGAAATAACATTTTAAAGCCTATTCATACATTTTTTAAAAAGTCTGGATAAAAGTGGATGTTAGAAGAGAAAGGGTCATAACATTTAAAACTCAGAGCTAGTAATGAGTTTGCAGATGGTACGGCAAATAATCTCAAATCTACAATACCATTAACACTCTCCAAACATTGCAGATGATTATTTTTTCATAAATGAGTGCTGTTTGAGTAATGAAATTTGTACAGGCTTCTCCCTGAATAATGTGCAAGCATATTAAAATGTGAACTTGAAGTTTAGTTAAAAAGTAAAATAACAGCTGTTGTTTTTCTGTTAGAAAGTGTTACATGGATGCAACCTTTGAATCAAAAGGAGATTTTAGACACATTTATGCCTTATAAAGAACTGCTGGCTTGAAAGTGGACAGTATGTTTTTAAATTGGATGCTGGTATTTTTGCTCTCAGTAAAGCATATTAGAATGCTTCCCAATTAAAATTTTACAAGAAATATTCTACAAGTAACCACAATGTTCATTAATAAGATGTTATTTTTTAAAACATTTATTTAATTTAAGCGTTTATGAAATTATTTAAACATTTATCTTTGCTTTTCAGCTTGCAGGAAAATAACAATTCAGAAGGAAGAGAAGTTGGGCAAGAAAAAAGAAAAAGTTAAATGCCAATATCTATGAATAAGACTAAGAAACCACAGTCTGTAGGAACCAAAAGGCCCTCATGGGGATTAAAAGGACAAAAGAACCCATCTTTTACTCAGTGGCTGTCAAACTCTGGCTGAATGACTGTCGCAGTGAGTAGAAAATGTAGCACTCATAGAAGGAAGGGGAGAGACGGAAAGGGCACTAGAGATATGCATTCTGAAAGAGAGTATCAGTCTCTGAGTACAATCCTAAATACTATCCTTCTCTTATAGGTCTCTTTTTGTAGGAGAAGAGCAGAAATGGCTGGGTGGGAAAGTTAAATGTATCATCAGTTTAGAATCGTTACATCCCCATAAACAGTTCAGTCCCTGTTGAAGTCCAATGATTCATATCTGGCGCTAATATAGTATTGAACTTTAGTTGACTAAATTCTTGTTTATACACCTGAATAAATCTTCTGTGCTTCAACTTAACATATGGTCCTGATCCTTTGTGGCTTCTACTTTGTTCCTTTTAAATTTCTTTCTAGACTTTTCCCATATTTCTTCTATCTCCTTTCTTTCAGTTATTTATTTATTTTTTCACACCTTTGAAGATTTCCTCCCAACTTCTTGTACTATTCCTTACAGTATTTAAAATGCTTGCCTGCTTTCCTGACTTTTTGTATTATTTCTGAGGCCTTTTTCAAACCTTTTAATCAATCCATTCTGAAACAAAGCTTTCTTTCATGGCATAATTTTCTTCTCACTCCCTATTTCTTTCCCCAGTGTTCTCCTACTTTACATTGATAAAGATTAGTGAATTTACCTAAGAAATCATGCTAAACTTATTGACTTTAACTTCACACATACTTTGCTTAAGGACAAACTCCCCAACTTGCTAAAAATTTCTTTTCAGGCATTAGCCCAGTAGCAGCTCTGACTCTGATGCGCATATACTATATTAAGAATTTCTTCTCAGATTCTGTTTCTTTATTAGTTCTAACTTTGGCCTTACCCCAGATCTAATTATTGAGGAAGATTATGTATTTACTTTTGTTTCATTTCTGTTTCCATGGTAGAACTGGGAAATCCTGAATCTACAAGCAGTCAATTGGTGTCTTAGATTTTAATATTTTTCAGATCTTGTTCACACCATCCAAGCACAAATTCTTATATTTACTTTGGTAATTCCTAGGCAAAAAATGTTGAAAATGTGGGACTGATTGAGAAACAGAATTCCAACAGTCACATGTGGCATAAGAACACAAGAAAATCCTATAAGGCTTAAGCAGAGATTTTAATAGCCCATTTATCTCAACCATTTGCATCTTGAAGGAAATCGGACAGAGAGACGTGAAACAAATATCCTAATTCTATTAGTAGCTGGTTTTCAGAAACTCTGTCTCTGAAGTATATAATATCAATTTGACAACTTCCCCCATATTCCAGCCCCACTATCCATAATCCAGGATCAAGGATAGAATGGTGGTGTGCAGTGGTTAGAATGCAGTACTGCAGGCTACTTCTGCTGACTGTCATCTGCCTGCAGTCTGGCAGTTTGAATCGCACTAGGCTCAAGGTTGACTCAGCCTTCTATTTTTTTGAGGTTGATAAAATGAGGACCCAGATTATTGGGGGAAATATGCTGATTCTGTAAACCACTTAGAGAGGTCTGTAAAGCTCTGTGAAATGATATATAAATCTAAGTGCTATTGCTATCATTAGTAAGTTTTGTGGGAGCAAATTCCATACTTTGTAAATGAGACATTTTACCATTTGGATTTGTTGTTCTTGTTGTTACATTTATACAGTAGTTTGCTTTTTATTTAAGAACTTCAAGATGTTGGTGCTCTCTGAATTTGCTTGTGGACATTTTGTTACCATATATCTTCACTGCTGGAAGGCAATGGGGTCTGCTCTTATTTTTATATAATAGATCTCTACAGAACCGAAGAAGCTTCTGGATGAGAGGTGAAATGTTTTGAAGGAACCTCCCCCCCCTCCAAGAAAGTCCAGTTGCCTTTTTGAAAGACACCTATGGGATAACCATGACCTGGATGACTGAGAATTCCATAGACACTCAAGTAAGTTTATGGAGTTACCTCTTATTTTTATTCTCACAGCAGGTTAAACTGAAAGACAGTAGGCATTTCCCACATGCACTTGGCATATAAAACACATCTCCCAACCATACCAATTTTCATCCTTGATTGCAAAAAAATGTTTTTATCTCATGCATTCAGGCCATGAATTTTATTATAGTATTACACATACCAGTATAAAAGTAGGATTTTTCTCCCCTCTTCCCTTTAGTCACTGTCCAAAGACAGCTATGAGATGTATAAAAATACCTTGGAGGCAATATCAGTGACAATGATGGTAAGATCAGAGGAGTGTTGATAATTGTAGGTATGTAATCTCCCATCCGGTCAGACTACAGAGCAACCATTTTTCTCCTGGTTTTTGCCTCTCCATTCTTTCTTGAATTTCTTTCATACAGTAAGTGTCACTTTCCCCATAAAGTGCTGTGTTTTTATCACAGCAAGATAGAGAAGGGCAAGGCATTTATCCATTGTTTCATTTGATAAGAAGAGATGGGCTTTTGACTTTAACAGTATTCTTAACTGTATAATTTTTTAAAGATGCAACAGCCTTGCTTTTCACCACTGCAGTGGTCCTGTCAGATAATTCTTCTTTTCTTGGAGATTACAAATAAATGATTACTAAATCTGGGTTCTCCAGGGAGATGCTGGTATACCAGGAACAAGGTCAGGCAATGCTAGCTCTTAAACAAAGAGTCTTGGACAGAATTTCAGACAGAATATACCAAGATGTTACCTAGAGCTCAGGTAGGGCCCAGTAGATTTTATTTTAAACCATCATTATGCTTGATTCAATTTATAAATAACAAATTTCAGAAGTCTTAATAATAATTAAATAATAAACAATTAAAGTATTGTTTCAGTTTAATATATTTCTATCAGCTATGTTGGTAGATAAATACTGAAAAATCCTCAATGCTAAAAGGTCCAGGACAACTCACTGTGGCCAGCTCAGTGTCACCAGCTCACTGCACCAGCTCACCACTGCCAAATTGCCTCTGCCAACTCTTCACTGCCAAGTTGTGATGCTGAAAGGCTTTGTCTCTGCAAACACAGAAGCACTGATTCATGGGATTATATCCTGCTGTACTGCATTTTTTTTCCAAATACATCCCCATTGAGTTGCTAACCCTTCTTCTTAACCTATTTCCAGAGCAAGCAAAATAATTATATGTACAGCTTCTTGACAGATAAAAATCCCAAGATAACACTGTTAATAGCAAAGTAGACTATATACGAATGCATGACTTTGGACCTTTTTATTATGCATGCTACACTGTATACATACAACATGTGGCCCGCCCCTCCCTCCCTCCCTCCCTCCC
>JANHFL010006255.1:12435-22540 GCA_032468155.1 Oxyrhabdium leporinum
ACTGATGTAAGAGTATTGCTTATAAGCTGTAAACCGCCCCGAGTCTTCGGAATGGGGCGGTATATAAATGTAATAAAATAAAATAAAATAAATAAATAAAAGCCGCATGATGAAATGGCGCTTCCTCCAAATACAGCATCTAGATTGGCGCCTGAGGGCAATCCTGGCGATGGGATAAATCCTTCACAGGACTTATGGGACTGGGCACGTGGCCCAGGGCAGGTTTTATGTCACAAACAGCCTTATCTGCCACCATTTTTCCTAGTCCCACAGAATAGCTGCTTCATGGTATATTGTCCTCAAGCATTAATCTAGCTGTCAGACAGCCCAGGACAAATGCCAAGGAACCCCAAGACTTCCGTATTTCCTAACAGCTGGAAAACCAGGTTTCGACAGGAAAGAGATGGTTTTTGCCTGAGGTTTAGCCTTCCTTCAACCTCTGATTGTGAGGTGGAGAACACGGTTTGGAATTGGCAGCTTCATGACAACCGTTCATTAATAAATGTTGTATAATACTGCAGGTGACTAAATTAGCACATGCATTGTGAGTGAGCTCCTATGGCATTCTTCACATTCTTCAATTATGTCATTAAATTCTTTTCAAAGCATTCATCCTCAAGTCACCGACCGAGAATTAAAGACTGACTTCCAAGTAAAAAACGCCCAAATATTTTCATAGCACATCACATGTCATACAGCCACATCCTCATTTCAAGCTTCCCACATGGATTGGGTCTGTTTATCAGAGAATGCTTGGATTAGATATTTTTTTTATTATTATTATTCTAATAAACTGGATAAACTGTATCTAAACAATTTCAGAGAATAAGTCTATCATCCTGTGAAAACCTTGCAAATCTTATGTTCGTGCCTCCATAGTCTATGCACTTCTGTGACTTTGTTGCTGTTGAGAGAAGCTGTAGAAATGCCATATTATTTTTTTCCCAAACAGTTTTTTTCTAATATATATTCCATAATACTCCTTTTAGTGCATACAGTTTGATATCGAATGTGGGTAAATTGTGACAGTTCACATTTTAAGCCAGGGTTTCTTAAAATATGGTCCAAAAACCTTGGGGGTTTCCCAAGATTCTCAGGGGTCTGCAAAAATTTTAAAAAAAATATTTGTCATATATTGAATATGTTTGCATTTTAGAAACGTGCACTTTTCTCATTTTTTTGTAAAAAAAATATATATATTTTTTTCATGAAAAATATGCTAATATGTGTTTAACATTGTTAATTTTTTATATGAGGACCCAGATTGTTAGGGGCAATATGCTAACTCTGTAAACCACTTAGAGGGCTGTGAAGCGGTATATGTCTAAGTGCTATTGGTATCAATCAATCAATATTCTATGAATGCATCAGTTTTAATTTTGGATATTGATAAAAATAATCCATACAGGCAAAAGCTCTTTTGGGGTCCTCCACTATTTCTAAAAGTGGGGATTTAAGTAAGGCTGCTCCAAGCATTCTCTTTGCTGAATGATTGCTGGTGCTTGAATGAAGTCCACAAATGAATCCATTAATCTGTTTATAATCCGTTATCTGACTTTATTCAAACCCCTAATGAAGCTGAACACATGGCTCCTTTGGAGGTACATCCTATTAAATGTAATAGGACATAAAATGAAAAAAATAATATTAGGAGGGTGGGGAGTTATTGCGTTTACTCTTTGTATATTGGGTTGTTTTTTTAAAAAAAATTGTAAGCCGCCTAAGGGTCACTGAAAGTGAGCGGCCGGCCGTATAAATTACCCATAAATAAATAAACACAAATATTAGATCGGTGTAGGAGGTTAGCTGTAGGGTACTGTACTAAACGCGTGCTTTGAATCGTAAAGTCAATCCTTTTTTTTTTAATGCTATGACTTTGCTCGCACTTCCGCATCTTTCTTCCGAATGGGATAATGCCATGTGAAGCACAGCATCCGCCCGCGACAAAGATGGCCGGCTTCCCGGCCGGCTTTCCCCTATCAGAAGGGCGGGAGAAGAAGCCGTGCCCGCGACAAACATGGCGGACGGACTCCCAATCCCCCCACCTTCTCGGGGACGCGTAACACGACGTGGGAGCCGTCGGCTAAGATGGCGGCTGAACGGCGCGCGCATGCGCCTTGAGAGGAGCCGGGTTTGCGGGGACGCCCGAGTAACCCGAACGGGCCACGGAGGCTGAAGTCGTTTTGGGTAGGCCGGGAGAGAAGACGAGGCGGCGGGGGCGCTTTCCGTAAGGGCGGGGTGAACGGAAAGACGGGAGGGGGAGACGCTGCCGAAGCTCTTGCGGAATAGCCCGCAATGATATATACGTGTGTGTGTGTCCTGGCATCCCTGGTGCTTCTCCTGGTGGCCTCCACTCCTTTCTTTAGCTCAGGAGAGGACCTTGGGCCTTCTCTTCCCGGCGCTAGCCGGATGCCTGTGGGACGACGGGCCCCATTCTCCGCAGCGCCCTTCCCATTGCGGACCCCCCACCGGTACCCTAGAAGGGGTGGGGACGATGGGATCTTTAGTCCCTGGGAAAGACCACAGGGCAGGCCGTCTGATGGAAATGTGGTGGGGTTTTTTTTTGGGGGGGCGCGTTGGCTCCACACCTGGGAATGGTGCCAGCCCAGCTGGGGAGGAGGGTGGTGGTGGTAGTGGTGGCTCCTGTTCCGCGACTACAAATCCCATCACTCCCAGCCCCCCTGGGGTACCTACACCCCGGAAAGGTGCTGCGGATGAATGGGGACCCGTCCTCCTACAGATGCGTGGAGGGCAACGGAGAAGTTTCGTCTTTTTTTGAAGGGTTCGGGGTTGTTGTTTCCCCCCCTCCCCCCCCCCCAGCGAACCCTTCTTCTCTTTGGCAGGTCCTGCAAGATGTCCGAAGGAACTTCAAGCGGCGATCCCGAGAGTGCCCGGTCTTCTCTTCCTGCTGCTCGAGGGCTGATAGGCAGAAGGACTCCCGCCCCGATCTCGGCGGGCCGCCTGCCCTCCATCCGCTCCCGAGATCTGACCCTCGGTGGGGTCAAAAAGGCAAGGTGTCTCTTGCAGTGAAGTCTTGTTTGGTACGGTGGCGAATGCGCCAAGCAAAAAAACAGAGGCCGTGGCTTCTAGCCTCGCTTGGGCACAAAGCCAGCTGGATAATCCTGAGCCAGACCCTCTTTCTCTCTCAGTCTTAGGAAAAGACTGAAAAACCTGGCCAGGAAAATTGCGTGGAGCAGCAATTGCCACGTGCCCAAAGACACACATTCACACAATAGGATAAGTTAAGGCTGCCTCGGTCATGGACTGGAGTTACTATGCTTCCTTGGAAATTGGACAGATGACAGACGTTTGTTTAACGACCGTTCAAAAGTAACAACAGCACTGGGAAAAAGTGACCCGTGTCCATTTTCGTTCACACGACTGTTGCAGCATCCCCATGGTCACGTGATCCAAAATTTGGGTGCTGGCTTGCATTTATGACGGTTCCAGGCTCTTGGGGATATGTGATCACCTTTTGCAACTTTCTGACAAGCGAAATCCGTGGGGAAATCAGATTCATTTAACTGTGGTATTAACTTAACACCTGCAGTGGTTAACAACTGTGGCAAGAAAGTGTCTCATGTAGTTAGAACACTGAGTCAGAAGACCATTGAGAGGTTTGATGGCTCACCAGTTCAAAACCTAGCTGCGTGATGGGATGAGCTCCCGTCAGTTTGTCCCAGCTTGGGCCCACCTAGCAGCTCGAAAGTATGCAAATGTAGGTAGATAAATAGGTATCACTTACTACTGAGGACATGAAAGAAGCTTTCTGAAGCAGCCCCTGGGAAATGGTGATGTCGCCAGCTAGTCCTTTCAACCTGGAAGTGCCTTGGTAGGTGCTTCTGACATGAACATAGTAGTAGCAACAGATATTCTGGGTTCAATTGTGGTCATAAGTCGAGGACTACCTGTATAGGCTCAGGGTAGGGTGGCAATTGTGGTAGCTACGTGGAACACTGGAGGATTAAGGATGCAGTGGATGGAACAGTGTTGAAAAGTAAGTAGGGCTAAATCACATAGGCAAACAAACCAAGGTTCCTCCCCTCCCTTCCATCCCAGGTTGGAGGTAGAATTTTAGGACTCTTCTTTTATCTAACCATTGCAAACTTGAAGCTGCACTATAATGTTCATGTTTTTCTTTCTAAGTGGTAAACAATGTGTTGATTTGAGGGTTTTTTTCAGAAGTTTAAAAGGAAGTGCATGGACTGTATGCACTAAATCTTTGAAATAGGAGCCTCTTAATGTTTTCTATATTTTTCAAGCTTATTTCTGTTGAAAACGGTTCCATTCCCTCCAGTTTTGCTCATACTTTTTATTACACGTTTTGTCCCCAGCAGAGGTGAAATACTGACTATGTGGAACTCTTGTCATGTTTTGGTTGTTCTGTGAAAGCATCCGTTTGGAGAGTCTATTTTCTGCGCCATTCCTTGTTCCAGGCCTCTTATGACATGAGAGTTGATGAGTTATTTAGCTCAGAGAGACAATTCATCACCAAATCTCCATTCAGTAAAAAACTGGAATATTAAAGCTTAACATGCTGACTTTTAATTACAAGATAAGGCCACTTCTTTTCAAGAAAAGCAGGATCTCTTTATTTCTAAATATTTGGCACGGATGCTTATCTACATAAACATAGATTGCCGTAATTGGCAAAATCACTTTTGGTCATTATTTAACTAAAAGAGCTGTGAGCAATACTAACAATCATGAGAGATGGGAGATTGCTGTCCTTGGAATTTTATTTCATTAAACGCTGGTCTCATTCAGTTTGGTTGCAGCGATACCTATTCACTTTTAAAAATTAGAAACAGGCTATTCTCTGGATTTCTAAATGTTCCTTCTGCTGCTTTGAATTGGTTATGCAATAATCAAGCTGTCTGGCGGATTGTGAAGTGGCTGGTTGTGTGAAGGATATTTGATTCTATATGTAAACACCACATTTTTATGATATAGAGTGGTCAATTTTACTTGACGTCTTCTGGTGCTGCTATTCAAATATTTTGAGATGTTGGCTTTTGTTTTGGAAAGGGAACAAAGGGAAAATGACAATTTTGATTAAGCCGAAAGCATACTTTGAAGCCAAGAGCTTAGTACTGTAATGATAAGGCATACAACATATTTGTGGCCCCTAAATATTGAAACCTTTTAAAAGGAGTATCTTCTCCAAGCCATGCAACTCTGAAGAACGCTAAAAATATTCTCTTCCCTCAGAAATGTGAGAATCTCAAGTATATTTATATATTTTATTGTAAGTCAACGTGAGATGGGTAGCTATATAAATCAAATCAAATAAATATTGGACTTTCAATTTTAGCATATTCTGTATTCTGAAATATGTCACAAACAAAACATTATGTCTAATCTATGCTTGTTCTCTTGTCTCCTGTTGTTGTTTTTTAGAAAACCTTTGCCCCTAACATCATTAGCAGGAAAATCAAAGAGGAGTAAGTTCCCCTTTAATGCTGTTTTTATGGAATGTATTAATATAAATTCACTGCTTAATGATCAGCACAGCACTTAGAAGAGCTGTCTAAATGTGTAGTTTCAGCCTTAACCTAAAGTTATCCTATGAACGCATGTTCAGGTTTATAATGCTTGTTAGATCCCAGCTACTCTAAAGCCTTCCCTTGTGTACTACCTCCTAAGATGCTATATTTTAACATTATTTGGACTATTAAAGCTATAACTTTGCTCTAAGGGCTCATTTGGTCAACTTCTGAAGTTATTATTTGGGGGGAAATTAGCATACAGTAGTTTAAAATCTTACGGCCCTTACCAAGGCATAGATCCTGCACTGTGCTTATCTGCTATCTTATTTGATCTCTTTGGATAATATAGTTGTAGCTTTTTATGCATGGATGGGAGGGGTGGGTACTGTAGTGCGTTTCTCATTTGCCCGGGCAGCCAGTTGTTAATAAACAAGTAAAACTACGTGATTTTGTGGAAAGATTCATACCTTTAAAACCCTTGAGTCTTTTTTCACAAGTTGTTTTTGTTGATCTTTTCATTTATATCGTTTATTTCTTTCTCCTTTCCTTATCTTCTCTCCCCCCCCAGCCCCCACAGCTGTAACTTTCAGCTATCTATTCCCAACATTTCTCCCTGCTCTGTGACCGCTCTTTATTAGCAGAGCACATATGAACCTTTTGATCACAGCCTCCATCTTCAATATGAAATTCTGTCATGGGAAATCCTGTCCTTTGCTCTTTTTGCATGTCTGAAAGAGGTTCAGTCATGAAATCCTTAAAAAGCTACTGATGCAAAGGGCCTTCTGAATATTTTGGAACCTTTTGAGGTCTGTAACTCTCATTGAGCAATTAGTTACATTTGTTCTGGGGTTTTGTTTGTTTTTTGTTTCCCTCTTTAGGCCCAAGGAGGATCTTTCTGCCACGAAAGAGAAGAAGGACCGCGATCGAGATCGGCAGAGGGAAAGTCATGGGCGAGGCAGAGGGAGGCCCGAAGTTATTCAGTCGCACTCCATCTTTGAGCAAGGCCCAGCAGAAATGATGAGGAAGAAAGGTTTGGGAACGATTAAGTTGGGGCAGTCCAGAGGGCGATTGTTTAGGCTTTTTAATTTCACTGTGAACTCAACAAGCTTTCCTCGAGACTCTTAGCCCGTTGGTTCCCACCCATTCAGCCATTACAGTACGAAGGGTGGATCACAGTAGACTTGAAATAGGATGGGATCAATTAGTAAAATTGGAGCGTGTTGTATTTGATAGACAGCTTTTAAGTAAGCTGTGATAAAGTACTCAATGCATCTTGAGGATCGGTGTAAAAATCCTCAGCATCAGAACTGGTTGGGCAAGTCCATCAGAGATGGCAGTGTTCAGTGGGGGGTATTTGGGATGAAGTGGACAAAATTCTCTGACATCAACTCTTGACACCTATAGATTGGGTCCCTATTTTTCTGGTTGGTAAAAACTGCCAGAATGTAACAAGAAGTTGGGTTAGGCTCAGTACTTAATAGTCCTTGGGTGAATAGGTGATGGTCCCCTGCCCAAAAATTCTTGGTCAAACTAGATATCTTGGAAAACAGTCTTCAGCATGTTGCATGGGCAGAGCTGTTCCATTGATCATAAGTCAATCACATGTTCTTTTTCCTTGATTTTTCTTCTCTTTCCTTGTTTGCATTAACACGGATGGGTCCACTGGTGATTCTAATAAAGCCTTTTAATGAAATCTCTAGCGCGGGTGACTTGACCACCCGGGGCTTTCTCAATCGGGCACCATAAATTTGCGTTACCAGATGTGCAGTTTGCAGTGATGCTATTCTTGCTTTCTGTGCAGGTACCTGGGATAAGTCTGTGGATATGTCTGACTTTGGCCCATCCCACATCATCAACATAAAGAAAGAGAAGAGGGAGACGGATGAAGAGACTAAGAAGATCTTGCGCATGTTGGAGAAAGATGATGTGAGTTTGAGGATGGCCACATTTGGAAGAACCATCAAAAACTCCCAAAATAATATGGACTTTATCATTCTAGGACTCAACTTCTAAGGCGTTGGTGGGCACTATTGCTAGCTGGAGTTGAGAGTGTTTATCTTAAATATGTTCTTTAAAATAAGGATGTTTCATTCATTGTTTTAACACAAGGCAACATTTTTCTGTTAATTTTTTTTCACCTGTAATTGCTTCTCTGTTCCTTTCTGATCTCTGCTGTAAGAATGAAGGGCGGGTTTAGGAAGTGTGTACCTATGGAAAGATTTCTCCACGCATTGATACATTGCCAGTTGTTGATGAAATACAGGCTGAACTCTGAATACTAGATAGCCATATGCACTTCCTTTGTTTACATAGCATGATATTCCCAGAAGAAATGAACGGTTAGGGCTTGAAGTAGAAAGGTGCAAAATGTTTAGTCTCAAAACAGTTTTCAGCGCAACATTTCATGACGTGTTTCACTCTCAATTGCAAAATAAACTGCTTTGAACTTTTGGGCAAAATGTTTCAAACAAAGCTTCCCCACGCTCAGAACATTCTTTTGCAGTTATAGTGAGAGATTTTTGCAAAGCTTTGTGCTTGGAGCAGCATATGCAGCTTGAAGTAAGGGAGCTATTCCCTCAACAAAGTAAGAATGCATTTCTCGCCTGACATTGGATCACAAACTGCCTCAACCCTCTTTATTGCTCGGTTGGCTTGTTCGTTCAATTCAGAGGCTGAGAGATTCCAGACAACTGGCCAGCTTACATTCAAAAAGTAGGAACGATCTAAAAAATCCCATATCCTCATTGGCCAGAAAAGAAACTCGTGGGATAGCATGCGAAATAATCTCCAGGAATGGTTCTCTTCTTTTAACCTGACGTTTTCTCTCTCGTTCTTTGGTCCCAGTTCCTGGATGACCCAGGCTTGAAAAATGACATTCGAAACAAGCCAGTTCAGCTGCCTCTGGCACATTCCGGTTGGCTTTTCAAGGAAGAAGGGGATGATCAGGAGGACAGCAAGCTATTGAATGCCAGCAGTAAAGAGGAAGAGCTGGAAACAGGTTTATCTTCGGTAAAAGGTAGGTGGCCCACGTTGACCTGGAACAGATGAGTGAACAGATAAAGTGGGCATTTTGCAGCCCTGAAATTGAATGAGGAACCTGTTCCCTCTTAATTTCCTGCAAGAAGAGCAGAGTTGGGGAGTGCATGGTGGCAAGGGGCTACTAAGGGGAGATTTAGTCATTTGGTCTTCTGCTCTTCATAGAAAATGGATAGGTAATATATATAGAAAATGGGATGCTGAACCAGCTGGACTTATGCTCTCGTTGCTCAAGGCAAAGAGCAGTCGTGCTGCTACTGCTGTGCCAAAGCACAGGCAGGGTCTATGACAATTTGTCGCAGCCAACTCGCCCTGGCCTACCCTCTGGTGCTTTGGAGAATAGGTTGACCCACTCCTCTTTGTGACAACCTCTCAAATACTGGAAGACTGCGACTATCATGCTCCCCCCCCCCCCATTCCTTCTTTTCTCTAGACCGGCCATACCCAATTCCTGTTCTTTGTATGTTTCTGTCTCCAGGCCTTTCGTCTCCGTATCTCATCTTGACTCTCTCTCTCTCTCTCTCTCTGTGTCTGTCAGTGAAAGAAGAACCCCACGACGAAGAGGAGGCCCTGTGCGCCCAGGCTCCAGCACCCAACAAAACCCCTCCTGCCTTCCCTCATGATGTCTCCCTTGCAGAACTGCTGCCAAGGTTGAGTCTCTCCAAGGAGGAAGAGTTGCTCTTCCTGCAGCTGCCAGACACGCTCCCGGGACAGCCGCCCACACAGGACACGAAGCCGCTGAAAACAGAAGTGCAGAACGAGGATGGGCAGATGATGGTGATCAAACAGGAGAAGACCCAGGTACCAGTCCCGCGGAAAGAAGCAGCAGGAATCTGCAGATGCTACTGCAAACGGAGACCTGGAACTCTTGACGGAGAGAAGCCAGGATGTGGGCATTTCTGTAGAGAAACAACAGCGGTCTAACTGTTGTTGGTTGCATGTCTTTTGAGATGGGATGGCAATAGACGTTTTCCTAGAGTTGGGTTTTTAATCAGCAGAATTATCTTACAATTAGGGGAAGCGAAGGAAGCTTTCTTTTTTCTTTTTTTAAAAAAAAGATTTTTTCCTGTTTTGCTTCTATAACGGGTCTCAAAACTGGATTTCTTCGAGGGCCGGATCAGCATTGTAGCTCTCCGCGGGCCAGCTGGGTGCAGGGGAGGCGAGACGGGACGTATGCCTCCTGCAGCACCCTGCCAGCCAAAACGGGGTACCGGGGGACCGTGCGCGGGCCCCGCGGGCCAGGTTTTTGGCCTGGACAGCTTCCTACAGCACTTTGCTGGCCAAAACGGGGCACGTAGGGGTTTTTGGCTGCCCCCATTTTGGCTGCCAGAGGCACCGCAGGCCGGTCCTTTGCTATTTCCAGGCTGGCCCCACGGGCCAGATTTAAGCCCCCCCACGGGCCAGATCCAGCCCTCAGGCCTTGAGTTTGACACCCCTATTCTATAGGCATCTTGGCATTCAGCTCGTCTTGTCCAGGCACAAAAAATAGGATTGTGCATATTTAAAAAAATTTAATAGGGACAATGCTATTAGAAATAAATACAATTTGGTATGGAAAGGGTGAGTTCAGAGACAGTCAA
>JANHFL010006255.1:40968-53773 GCA_032468155.1 Oxyrhabdium leporinum
TTATAAGCTGTAAACCGCCCCGAGTCTTCGGAATGGGGCGGTATATAAATGTAAAAATAAAATAAATAAAATAAAAATAAAATAAAAATTGAGTTCGACACCCCTGAAATACAGTATTCATGAGGTTCAGCTTGCTGACTGTCTTTCTCTTAAGTGAAGGAGAGAAATTATTATTACACTTGCATCCTTCCAGAGAACCGCTTAAGAAGCAAGGGTCAAAAGGAGTAGCGATCCCTCTGGCACTGAATCTGATTCAGATACACTGTAAAAATGAAGCTGTGTATCAGTACCACGTGACGTTCAGGTAACAGTTCTTAAATCTTACTCTTTCCTCAACAGTTGAAGGCAGTTGTTTCGGGGTCTATCATGGCTTCAGTAACTGAATGCGGACAGAAGATCCAACATCTTTTATTCAAATTGTTCTCTAAGTTGCAGCCCAATTGATGCTTCTTCCCACATTTTATATGCTAAAATTTAAAGGGATATAAATCATGTTTTCTAGCCCTTGAAGCTATGTGGAAAATATTTCATACTTTCTAAACCCGAGACTATCTTGATAAGGTGCTTTCGAAAGTACCAGCTGCTGGCTTTATGAGCTAAGAAAGCACCTGTCCAGATGGTTAGTTTCAACCCAAATATTTATTGCATCTGAGGGTAGCAGTTTTAGCTACCATATTTTTGAGAGTATACGATGCACTTCCCCCCCCCCCTCCCAAAAAAAAGTGGGTGGAAATGTCTGTGTGTCTTACAGAGCGAATACAGGGCCGTTTTTGGCCTCCCAAACTCCTCTGTGCATCCCGTTTTTGCCCTCCCCGGCATTAGGGAGGCTGAAAACGGGACACACGGAGGGTTTGGGAAGCCAAAAACGAGCCCTTTTTTGGCCTGCAGAGTGCTTCTGGAAGCCGGGGAGAGCAAAAATGGGACACGCGGAGGCCAAAAACCATTTTTTTTCTTGTTTTCTTTCTCTAAACCTATGTGTGTTTTATGGTCCAGTGCATCTTATAGTCTGAAAAATATGGTAACTAGTTTGACTATGGACGATACCGTGTTAACGTTTTTGGAGGGACCTCCAAATTGTCTGTCTATTCATATATTTCACTTGATAATGTAAAGCTGTAGGGAATCTCAACATTTTCTTGTAGAAATGCAGCCTAAAGGCTATGCACCTTCTGTGAAGCCAAGACTGAAAAAGAAAATAGTTAAAGCTCTTCCTTGATGCTGTCTTTCAGTGAAATAGTATAGCCAACGAGCAAGTTGCATTTCTAGGAATGAATTGTGACAGTTTTGCTGTGGGTATTTCTCTCTTCAGCAAAATGAACAGAATTGCACATTCTTTTTTTTCCCCTAATAAAAATGTTCCTTGATTTTCCTCTTGTCTTCCAGCCCAAACATGGAATGTAAAAGCATGCGTCTTAGGATGCTGAAGGAACATCAGTCAGTGATAGGAGACATTTCCGCATTTGATGGCTTTCTTCTCTATTTACCCATCAAGTTGCCTCAAGTAAGATCGAGGAAAGAAACTGAAGAGTTTGCTGCAATAATTTTATCTGACACGGGCGTTTAATTTCAAATCCTTATTGTGTTAGTTGACCAACCCCCAGTCTAGTTGGATGGAGCACCACCTGAGAATTTTTTTTGTCTTCTAGGAATAACCAACCTGATTCTAAGCTTGACATATTTTTAGGTTCATGATGATAAATACTTTTTAAAATATTAATTGAAACAGTGATTGTGGGTGTCTAACGTCCGAATGTTTTCCTGGTCTGTGAGTTTGGAATTGAATTGTGCCTGTTAATGTATTATTCTGAATTATACTGCAACTGAAGTGTACCTGATAATATTGAAATGCTCCTTGTGAAATGAGCTAAAGGAGTCAGTTCCTTTTCCAGATGATTTTGTGATTTCTTCAATAGATAACGGTGTGTCTGAATTCCTCAAAGGACTACAGTCTGCGGTTTAGCTGTGGCTACAGCCATTATATTAGTGGAGAGCTTTGTGCTCCAGATATTTGTTGATACAATTATGATCTACCTGTCCCATGGTGCCTCAGGTGATGTCCCCCTCCTACGCCATCCTTCACAAATTATTCCATGAGAATCATATAGGAAATATTGTCTATGGAGATTCTCAGTCCTCCAGGTCACGGTTGTCCGAAAGGTGCTTTTTCAAGGGGCAACTGGACTTTCTGGTTTTTCTTGGAAGACATTTCACTTCTCATCCAGGAAGCTTCTTCAGAGCTGAAGAAGCTTCTTGGATGAGAAGTGAAACGTCTTCAAAAAAAAAAACCCCAGAAAGTTCCAGTTGCCTCTTGAAAAAACACCTTTGGGACTATCATGAGATAGATTTTGCTGAGAGAGACTAGCTCAAAGTCATCCGGTTTGCTGCATTTTAAACGGAACTCGAACAAATGTTACCTTGATCCCAACTTAACATTTTCATCTATGTAACCTTGAAAATATTGAAGATTTAAAATTGATTTGTTCTCTAACATTTTCTTAAAAGAGAACATGAAAAGAAGGACTAGGCTGACATGATAGCAGTGGTCCAATATCTAAGGGGCTGCCACAAAGAAGAAGGGTGTCAACCTGTTCTCCAAAGCACCAGAAGGCAGGACAAGAAACAGTGGATGGAAACACATCATGGAGAGAAGCAACCTAAAACTAAGAAGAAACTTCCAAACAGAACAATTAAACAGTGGAACAACTTGCCTCCCAAAGTTGTGGGTGCTCCAAGACTGTTGATTTTTAAGAAGAAATTGGACAGCTATTTGTCTGAATTGGATTTAGATCTCTTGCTTGATCAGGGGCTTGACTAGAAGGCCTCCAAGGTCTCTTCCAACTCTATTATTCTGTTAATATTATAGTAAGCATAAGCTTGCTTTCAAAGGTGCCTCTTCAAAGCATCTGCGCACAAGAATAGGAGAAAAAGTTGTCCAGCCTTCATGTCTGAAGGGGTCTTCTTAACAGAAAAGATAAAGAATTGACAATATAGAAAAAGAATAAGTAATGCATATTAGTACAATATGCAACTTCAGCAGCAACAAAATAAGACAGTTATAAACAATGGTTTGTTTCACTTTTCTTTTATGTTTCATTTTGTCTTTATTTTGTGTTGATAGACTAATTCGAAAACAAAGCACTCTGAAATGTTGCTCTTGTTCGCTTGGGATTGGCTAAGTTATACATAACATCTTTTTATTGCAATATTTACTTATTGGCAAGAATTGGAACTGATTATTTTGTTAATTTATTTTGTAAACAAAATTTTTTGGAATATTTTGGAATTCTTAGGCTGTCTTCCTGACCTGTATTTGAGTTCTGATAGAATATATTTCTTCTACTTTAGAATATTAACCTGAAGTGTAAAAGAAAGACCGATGGAATGGAAGTCAGTTTAAAGATTCAGATGACCAAAATTCTGGAGCCAAGTTCAGAGTTGTGCATCCCGTTTTACAACGTTATTTTCAGAAAGTGCGTAATTTCTGCTGACTCACATTATTCGTGAAAATAAATGAATGTTATACAAAATATCAATGTTAAAATGCTTAGATCTGTTTTCTTTTAATTGAATTTTATCAAAATTGACTGAATGTTGACCACTATGGATAACATGCTAGTATCTCTTTAACATGTCTAATCTGTGTGATTGAATGAGTGTGAGCATTTTTATTTCATATGTCGGAACAAAAGCTCGATAGACCAAACCTAGAAAAGCTTTGCGCAATTAATAGTTCAAATATAAAACTCGTGTTTATTTTAAAGCCAGATCATTTTAATATATAGCATTACAACTTTCAACCACCAATTTGTATCTGTCTACTCAGAAGGAAGTGTGCACTTTATGTAATGAATGGGGACAAGTGTCCAATTTAAGGTAGTGGGCTAATTTTACAACTGGAGTTTTATACAAGGAGATATACGGAAAAAGGATGGGATTTAGAGCTTTGCACTGTGCAACAAACACATGATTATTACATGAAATATAAATGGTTGCAAAGCTCTGTTTATTTTTAAATAGATATATGTTGTAGTGACCAATTGGCATGCGTATCATTTCAGTACAGAGAAAAGAAGTGATTCTAAATTATTTTGATTGGTTGTTTTTCTTGGTGCTTGAAATTACCTTAATCTCAATTAAGAATTCATTCATGCAACAGGGTACAACAGTGTTCTCTGTCAGCAATACAGGTAGTCCTTGACTCACAACCACAGTTGAGCCCAAAATTTCTGTTGCTAAGCGAGAGATTTGTTAAGTGAATTTTGCCCCATTTTACAAACTTTCTTGCCACATTTGTTAAGCGAATCGCTGCAGTTGTTAAGTTGTTAAGTGAATCGGGCTTCCCGGTTGACTTTGCTGGTCAGAAGGTTGCAAAAGGTTATCACATGACCCTGGGACACTGCAAGCGTCATAAATATGAGTCGGTTGCCAAGCATCTGAATTTTGATCATGTAACCATGGGGCTACTGCAGTGGTCATAAGTTTGAAAAAATGGTCATAACTCACTTTTTTTTCCAGTGCTGTTGTAACTTCTAATGGTCACTAAATGAACTTTCCATAAGTCACGGGCTACCTGTACACTTTACTGCGACCTGATCTAATCGAGTTGCCTTCAGGATTGGATTCAGTTTGGGGTAACATCTCTGGCCATATATAGAAAGTACGGTGTAGGATTATATACAGTAATGCAGTCTTAAAAGAGGGAAAAAACCCATTGGCCCTTGGGTCAATCCCTATTTTAACCAGAGAGCCCAGGAAAGGGAACACTTTTGATTCTTGGCTCTTGTTCATCAGGGCTAGAGAAAAAAAAAAATGAGTTCGCTGTTATTTACAAGAACGGAGCCTGCATTTAGGTTGACTCTTGAGATGAAAAGTAGAACGAAGCCATTTCGCATCTGCTGCACTGTTGGATGCTGGAATGCACTTGGATTGTAGGAATTCATCTCGAAATCCTGAAATGAAGAAAGAGAAGCAAAGAGACTTAACATCGGAGATGGCTATTTACCGGGAAATATAGTGTGGGTATCCTTCACATCCAGGACCAAAAACAAGCAGCAGGAAATCCCTCATCATTTAAGAATTGGAGAAAGCGATGCAAGTCTTAACTCTAGGTCTGATCTGAAGATGTTTGAAATTTTGTGGGAGCTGGCCTCTTTTGGTAATGGGACTGGCAAAATAATAAGGATATTTTTTGTGCCCTGAGTTCATGCTTTAAACAGCAATCTCATTTCCCAGTGTCTTATTTATCTTGGGTTTTGTTTTGTTTTTTTTGGATGTTATTCTAGAGTGATGAAGATTTTAGATATGAAACTTGTTGGGAGAAATTTCTATGATCCTACGAGCGCTACTGCACTTCAGCAGTACAGGTTGGTATGTTGCTTTGTGCACTACACAAAGTGTAGTGTTTTAGTATTTGATTATTTGATGCTGTGCAGTAGAAGCAATATTCTTTTGAAATATATGTTTATGCTGTTATATTTTCGCACATTCTGTAGCAAAAACTCAGTAGGTGCAAATTGCATCACCTTTCCTAATTGCAATATATACCAAAATTAGCTGCCTTTTATCTCTGGAAAGACTTGAAAAAATACAGTGACATATTTTGGGTGGATTATTTTATTCATTTATAAGTGCCTCGATCCTAGTGAGCTCTGGGTGGTCTTAGGTATATTAATAATAATAAATAATATATAACAATAAATTCGACTGCAATTTCATCGCATAATAAATTTGATTATCTCATCAGAGTGTTTGTTCTATGACAGTATATTTTAATATTCCATCAGTTGCGTATGATAACTTGTGGGAATTGTAAATAGTGAAAACAGTAACAATTATTAACTATGACTGTTACTAAAATCAGTTCGCATCTTTTAATTCAGCAGTTTCCCTTTGATACTAAAGATTAGCCTCTGTTTATTTTTGTGAAAGATTGCAAATATGGCCTGGCTATGCAACCAGTATCAGAAGGACAGATGGTGGGCTGTTTTTGTTGGTTGATGCTGTTCATAAGGTTATTCGGAATGATTCAGTCCTGAATTTGATGTGAGTAAAAATGCTGATATCTTAAATATTTATAGAAAACATTTCAAAGACCATTAAGAATATTGTCGCCCTTATTTTGTTGTGCTATAACAAAACCAGTGCCTAACCAAGATTGCTCCCGAAGTTTACTTTGTTTGGGTGTGAGTCTCAGAATTTGTGTAGGATTTGATTTTGGAAGTGGTGTAAAATAGCTTTTAGAAAGAAGATAATTTCTCTGGAAATTTGTTAGAATGGAACTAATAGCAAGATGTGTGTATGAGCATTGCGCTTGGTAACGTGAGATGAACTGTGCTCACTTCCAATGAGAGAGGTGTGCTGGTTGTGATCCAGCTGATCACACCTGATCTGTCTCATTTTTTATGTAAAAAGAAGTCTATTTGTAAACTGAGGAGATCTAAAAAGGGATTTTTCCATGATGAGAGCTTATAGATCAGATGCGGGAGTTCCACACCCATTTGCACAATTCAGTTGACCCTGAGGGCAGGGATAAACCTCCAAGTGGCCTCAACAATTCTCAGAAAGAGTGCTAATGACCAGATGACTGCAAGGAATATAAATCCTTCCAGTCAGAGCTGAAGCGGCTTCTTGGATGAGAAGCGAAACGTCTTCAAGGAAAAACAAAGTCTAGTTGTCTTTTGAAAAAGCAGCTTTTGGGACAACCAGGACCTGGAGGACGGAGAAGCTCCATACAGACTCAGGAATTCTAGGAGTTGAAGTCCACAAGTCATAAAGTGCCACAGTTGCCCATCCCTGCTATAGATAAAGCTCCCACTAGAAAGAAGCCCATTTTAGGTCTCCCTGGCTTACGCACGTATAGCAAAAGATTGCTTTGTATCTTTTGTGGCCTTTAATATGTTATTTATAACTGCGTATCTCTAGTTGGGAAAAAAAGCATTTTTCTCCTGTTTTCTCCTGTTGTGTTAAATTTAGCCAAGTATCTCTCCTGCAGCTCATTTTTGGGCTGTGTAAGATCATTCCACACCATTCAAAAGAGAAAAAGGGACAAAGAAATAAAGGGAGACTAGTATAGTTCTATTTTAAGCTATTTCGCTTGAAACGGAAGCAGTATGCTCTGTCCCATAATTGGATAGACCAGGTTGCCCTGGTCCCACCAGAGAAAAAACATTTTTTCCCTATTATAATGTATTTTAGTCATCGTTTAACATTTAGTGGCCATCTGACTAAATACTCTGGGTGGCTTACAGTATATACATACATACATACATACATACATACATACATACATACATACATACATACGTGTGTGTGTGTCCATATCCATATCCATCCAGGAACACACACACACATGCACCAAATTCCTAAGATCTCAACATCCATCTTATTCCAAGACTGAAGAAAAAGTTGGGCTTGGAGGACTTTGTAACTTCACGATGATGGTGCCATGACAGAGAATAATAAAATGATGTTGATCCTGTGTGCTGTAGAATGCAGAATTCTCAGAATAAGCTTATATTGAACTATCAGATATGCCAAGTATCTCTCCTGCAGCTCATTTTTGGGCTGTGTAAGACCATTCCATACCATTCAAAAGAGAATAATAATAATTTTTTAAAAAGGGAAACAAAAAAGCTACAACGCATCCCTTCCAGCAACAACAGTCAGCACCGGACAGTCAGACAGAAAACAATATTATAATCAAGGACTCACCAAGTAGGAAATTACACCTCCACCAAAACTGACAGGGAAAACACCTGAATATAAACAGGCAAACCTTACGCTCACTTGTACTGGAGATGTTACCTAATTGGCTAATGAAACATCTAGAAGCAAATAACCAAGGTCAGAGAGCACCAAGCATTGCAAACTTAAGTAAGACGAGTGTATTTGACAGATGGGATGCTGCCAGTGGGGTATGCAGGCCTCTTAAAGTCAGCTGGTAAACTCAAGCTGAGACTACAATTTGTGCCTTCCTGGTTTTTAACTTTAAGCATTTCTGTTTTCATAAAGGCATAGAATTTATCAACAGAATCGGGAAAATTTCCAAGATGAGTGTACGAAGCACCTTATTGGCAATATTATAATTACCCGTTACAACAATAAAAATTACCGAATTGATGACATTGATTGGAACAAGACACCGCAGAACAGTTTCACCATGTCGGATGGGAAGGAAATCACTTTTCTAGAGTATTACAGGTAAAAGATTATGATTCAGCGTTTCTACGGTGTTGCGATAAAATGGGGAAAAGATAATAATTAATGGGAGCAAGACCTTCGGTATCTTGCTTAAGTTTTGTTAAAATGTCAGCCATTATCAAAGTCATTAAGTACTTTGGCTTAATTGGAATTGTTTTTATTAGTCTTTTAGCTATTAATATTTAAAATTATCAAGTGAGTTTTGTTTTCTTCCTAGAATTCATGTAACATTCTCTTTCCAGTAAAAATTATGGGATTACCATTAGAGAACTTGACCAGCCACTGTTGATTTACAGAGTTGAAAAAAGAAAAAACCCTCCAGGAAAGGTGAGAATTTGAACAGTTGCTTTTAGAAGCAACCAATTTCTGGCGTTTGTAATGCAGGCATCAATAGAATGGCTTGATTTATGTGACTTGTCTTGGGTGACAATTCTGGGCTAGGAACACTTTTGAGCTATTACAGAGAATTGTGGGAATTACTATGGAACAGATGTCATGGTGGGCGTGGCTTTGATTTCTCCCACCATCAGTCCCCCGTTCCCCCCCCCCCAGATGTTCCCAACCATTTTTTTTGTAAATAGACTAGCCAGTTTAGAGGGAAGCTTTAGGTTGTGATGCCCCTCACTCTTACAGTTTAAGCCCTTGTATGAATACAAGCATTCAGCTGGCATAGTATTGGAAATTGGCCATTGCTGGTCAAGCACTTCAGTCTTCCAGATTAACTCCAGCAGAAAAACAGGAAGAGAAAATTGTCTTAACACTGGAGGCTTTCAAGAAGAGACTGGACAGCCATTTGTGTAAAATGGTATAGGGTCTCCTGCTGAAGCTGGGGGTTGAACTAAATGACCTTCAGGCTCCCTTCCAACTCTGTTATTTTATGTTCTATCTTATTAGTGCTAAGAAAAGACATCTCTGAGTGTTAATCATAAGCCATTAGCTCTCATGTTAGCTATGCTAGCCCTGGACTATTTCAACTATCACTTAACGTTTATTCACAGGGTTTGGAGAGAAAATTGTGACAATTTAAAAAATCAGTCCCATACCACCTATTTGGTTCTCTGGTCACCGTCAGCTTTCTCTTTCCTTCCTTCCCATCTAATGTGTGTGTGGCATACATCAACCCAGCTGATATTAATAATTTATTTCTGTACGTGATGTGTGCTAATAGGATTTGTATTTGATTTTCTTGCAGCTTCAGGAAGGCGAAATCCTTCTAGTGCCAGAGCTTTCCTTCTTGACAGGCATTCCTGAGAAGATGAGAAAAGATTTTAGAATTATGAAGGTGCTTGACTATATATATTTATACAGAATTGGAATTTGTTTATAAAATTCTCAACCTCTTACTACGTCAAATATTTGGCCTCTCACCAACTTTTACATCGTAGCTAGCCATTCAGAGCCCTGGTTTTGTTGGTTGAATAGCATCTGAAGCCCCCTCGTTGCGTTCTGCTTGAAGAAGGATTCCCTTGGCCTCCCAGAGATCTCACGTGGTTACGTGCTGATGTAATGGTAGCTGACATTTTAAGCTTGTCTAATCAGCCAAAAGTTGTAGTCACTAATCACTAACGATTTATTCCTCCTACTCAGATCACAAGACAGTAATAGTATTTTTCTGTAAAGACATTATTGAACTTAAAAAAAAGAATAGGGGTTAAAGTGCTAGAAGATAGTTTCTGGGAGGCCATAAGTTCTAGTCCTTCCTTATGTCAAAGGGTTGACTATAGGGCAGTCCCTCTTTCTCAATCCAACCCAGCCCACCTCACCTGTATGCTGTGGGGAATATAGGAGTTGAAAGAATAATGTAGCTACTTTCAATTGTATAGGATAAAACGGTGGGATATACTGTGCATCTAATAGCTAAGTTTAAAAACACGAAGCAGTAAATCTCATTCTTTTCCATTTGAAACTTTGGGAGGAGGAATCTTATTGTTTACCCCTGCCATTTCTTGCAGTGGCTTAAGTGAGGTGCTGAAGTGGCTCCTGCTTGGATTGTAGGGGGGGTGCACAGAATGGAACATGGTTTCCATTTCCAATTCAAAATGATTGTGCTGTGGTTTGGCAGAACTAAAATCAGAAGCATTTTTGCTTTAGAATTGAGAATAAATTGTGACTTTACTATGAAGGTAATTTATGACCGTTTTCTCACACAACCGTTGCAGCAGGCCCATGATCACATGATCAAAACTCAGACTTTGACAACTGACTCAGTGTCCCAGGGTCATGTGATCCCCTTTTGTGACCTCCTGACAAGCAAAGCCAGTGGGGATGCCAGATTCACTTAACAACCATGTTAGTAACTGAATAACTGCGGCGATTTGTTTAACCGTGACGAGAAAGGTCGTAAAAAGGGATTAAAACCTACTTAGCAACTGTCTCATTTAGCAGCAAAACGTTGGGCTCAATTGTGGTTGTACGTCAAGGACCACCTATAGAGAGGATTCTGTTCGGAGGTGTCTTAAAAAAAGCCCCTCAAGATGGTGTCCAATAATAGTGCAAGAAAAAAACCCACCACCTGTTTTTTTTAAATGTTCAATTTCTCCCCCTGATTTCTGTCCCTTGTGAATTTTAAAAGCAAGTCACCGGGGAAGCTCCTCCTTCCAACTACTGCTTTGGTGGCCATGAGTTATATATGCTTCCTTTTTTGAATACAAGCTGAAGTGCCTTTTCCACCCCCTGTCTATGTCCATTCTGCTCAGGACCTTACTCAGAAAGTCAACATGAGTCCCGGACAGCATCATGCCTCTCTGCTCCAACTTCTGAGCAGAATTGAGAAGAACGAGAGCGCCCATAAGGAATTGTCCCGCTGGGGGCTTTTCTTGGATGGGGATGTTTACAAGGTAAGGAAACCTCGTGTTAGCTTTGCCAGATGGGATCCTGCCTATTTTATGAAAAACGATTTTGACAAGAGTAGATTGATCACCCTACTATCTACCCCCTTCTTCTTTTTTTCTTTTTGTTTCTTCTAACTATGTTGTAGGAAATAAGAGGCTAATCTATGCATCCTTCTCCTTTTATTTTGTGATTATTTTTCAGCATCTAGGACAACTGTTAATAACAGAAAATAAATAGGTCATTCACTTCTGCAAAGTCCCAAGGGTATTTACCCAAAGGTTTTTGGCCCTGATCAGAAAGTTGAGATTGATGTCGGCATTTGACACTTCATTCCTGCCTTGAGCTGGTGGATAGCACTGAATCTACTTGGGCAATCATTTTATGCCTGGTTATTAGAAGCTCAGGGCAGCCGAGTTGAAGAATTGAAAATCTTCTAAAAGTTACACCTCACAAAGAGTGAGAGGTTTTTTTCCTTCTTCTGTGACTACTCAAATTTAAAGCTTGTTTTTGTTTCCTTTTTCTACCTGTAATCTTGGTCCACCAACTTCTCCATGTCTGCGTGCTTGGAAAACTGCAGGCTGCACGGAGATGTTCTGTACTACAGTACACGTTGAATTTCAGTTTTAAATTTTGAGGGAGTCACACTGGGGAGAGAATTGTTCCTTTAAAAAAAGAAATACAAGGTTCCGCAGCACTCCTCCTGTCTAGGACTTTTAACGCCTTTCGTGACACGGGTTGATTTATTTGAGGAACCACATTTCCCCAATTACACCAGCTCATCCCATCAGCTCTGGCAAGAGAGAGACACCCTACAGGTTCCCCTTCCAGGGAACTGCACTTGATGGGCCCACGGAGGTGGGTCTTTTCTACTGTGGCGCCCGCATCCCTCCCCTTCCCCAAAATTAGGTTATCTCCACCCCTCCCTAGTTTCTGGAAGTCCATAAAGATCTGGCTTTGTGGCTAAGCCTGGGTGTCTCAGGGACTGGTGAGATCTTGAAGTGGCTTCATTGCTCTTATTGTTTTATTTTTAAAATAAAGTTTATTGTTTCACGCTGGTTTTGCTATACGATGCCCCAGAATCGCTTCTTGTGAGACGGAGGAGGCATAGCAACAAATTCTCGGTCTTGGAAGTTCTGCCTTGTGCTACTTCGTAGATAGTGAAAGTCACAGCACAGCTTTTGCTGAGGTTTGTTTTAAATCTGTGAAACAGCCGCTCGTGTGAGTGGAGCTTCGCACGCGTGTGCAAGCGCTCTCTGTTATGGCACAGAGCTCCATTTGCTCACGCGGAGGGCATGTGTGCCTGATGCTCGCACAAATGGAGCAGTTTGCACACCTGCTATGCGCGCGCGCGCACACACACACACCCCTGCACCGGGCTGCCAAGCTGGAAAGGTTGGGGTCCTCTGCTTTAAGGCATATTTGGTGCTGAGCTCTGGACTTAAAATGGGCCGAGGACCATCCCAGGTTTAGCCTTGTGTGCAACTTGGCTGTTTTCTTTTTGTTTGCTTGTTTCAGACCACAGGGCGCATCCTTCCCATGGAAAGAATAAATTTGAAGAAATCCTCCTTCAGTACCTCTGAAGACCTAAACTGGACTAAAGAAATCAGCAGAGAAGCCTGCATTTCTGCAGTAAGCTTAATTTTGGATGTGGGGCGCTCTTCTGTGGGGTGTCACAGTTGACTCAGCATTCTCTTCAATATTATTATTATTATTATTATTATT
Organism: Oxyrhabdium leporinum; assembly: GCA_032468155.1. Taxonomy (NCBI): domain Eukaryota; kingdom Metazoa; phylum Chordata; class Lepidosauria; order Squamata; family Cyclocoridae; genus Oxyrhabdium; species Oxyrhabdium leporinum. The sequence continues at coordinate 53,722 of JANHFL010006255.1, forward strand.
ATATCTAATTTATATACCGCCCCATTCCGGAGACTCGGGGCGGTTTACAACA
>JANHFL010006257.1:0-11294 GCA_032468155.1 Oxyrhabdium leporinum
AGGGAGGGAGGGAGGGAGGGAGGAAAATAATAGTATATTATATTGTTTATAGGGAGGAAGGAAGGCAGAGTCCACCAATTGATATTGCCATAAAATGACAAAATAATGACCCCAACCCAGAATCTCATCCCTTATTGAAATACCAAAGGTTATTCTAACGTTTGCTATTCTGTCCCTCGCATGTGATGGATCCGATTTGTGCTACATGATGAACCAACATTCTCCCCTGAACCTATGAAACAGATGAAATGAGCAATCCCATTTCAAAAGAAAATTACAAACGGACACACCGAAATAAAATACAGTGCAAAGGACGATGACAGATGGAGCCTTGTGCTGTTTTTAATCAGTGACCCAAATGAATGTTAAGAATGGTTAAAGCATATAGTTCATTAAGCTCTCAAATGAGGGTTTTGCAGATGGATGGAACTGTACTGCAATAAATATGATGGAAGCTGGTGCAATTGTGTTGCATGCATTTAAGCCACTGTGGTCTAAAAAAGTCAGGAGTTAGCATACATCCCACCTAACTACATACACGCCTTCTAAGCATTTAACTGCATATTTTGATCTCACTGATTTTGATGGGGCTAAACCAGATGGATGTCCTTTAGCAGCAGAAGTCAATTTCTCTAAAGACAGTTTGGATGATAAGGAATCATAGCTTTGGCCCTACAGATCCATACGAAGATTAGATGCGCTGAGATAGGCAGGCAGATTTCCTAGGCAAAGAAGGTGATGAGATTATATGTATGCAGTGCAATGCAACCCCCAACTCCCCATTCTTATCTCTATCTCCATATATATTTGGATATTTCTCTATGTATTTTGAATGCTGACATACAAATACCTAAAATATGTTGGTGAGATCAACAGCTGAATTGATCCCAAATGCAGGATATAGAAATAGCATTTGGAAGACATCATCTGAAAATACAGAACCCCTTCCGATGTCCATTAACCAGGAAAAAACAGCGCTAAAATTGTTCTTATTAGCGCCAGAGAGATAATTCTGTAAGTTAAAACCTCAACAGGCTGTAAAAATGCAACCTGACGATTTAGAGCACAAGATAAACATGAAGAAGTCCTTTTGCAGAGTAAATTCTGAATTCTGAATGATATCCCCTCCCCTGTGTGGATTAGTTTATTCTTAATGAAAACTGGCCAAAATAAGTGGATACTTTTAAAATGGTGCATAAAAGCCTCTACGTAAAAGCACTTGCTTAAACCTTCCAGGTAATGGAGTAAATTTGGATTAACTCTTTACTCCATGGCCTTGTCCTTCTGCCACTTTTGATCTCTTCTGCTTGTTGATACAGGAATTGTTTCAGATTCAGTCAAGTGCTATACAACAGGTCAGCTGGAGGAGAGGACTGTTGTGATTTCTCTCTTCTGGCTGGGCAGCAAAGAAGTAAATCTTGATAGCTGTGCCTTTCAAAGTACTTATCAGGATCTCTACTTACCTTTGACAATGATCACCAGATGCAAGTTTACTTAATACAGAAGGCAACGATTAATCTATTTTATTGTGCAGAAATTCAAAGTATTTCCCTATGACCTTTATGAATTTCATTAGTTTTATTTTGTGTTTATGTAGAGCTCCAAAATGCGAATATATACTTCTGAAAAGTAATTTTCTGGGAGAATTCATGCGATGAATAAACATATCATTATTACACAGCTAAGAAACTAGAGGGTCACGGAGGTATTTGAAAGGAGCTCACAATCCATATTTTATTTCTTTTTTTTTTTTAAAAAAAAACTATCTAATTGGCTAAATCAGTTACGTTTGAGGCAATAAATGGGAAACGGGATATATTGTCACATTGCTTTCAAGTTTCACATTTGATGAGGCTGCTTTGATTGAGATTTAAGCTTTCATTTATCCTAGGTATCTCAGCAGCTAGAAATACCCTCCAGTGACTATTAGAAAAGCTGTATTGTTACACTGATAGAAAAATAAGTAATATGCTCTTGCTAGAGGTTGCTTTACTTAACTATCTGAAAAAGGTCAATATTTCTTAATGCTGGAAGGGCAAATGATAACCTTTAATATTACAAGGTACCTCTGTGCCCTTAAGCTCTCTCAGGACTAGCATAATAAAGATTCATTAAACAGATTTTAAAACTGTATGCATTTTTTAATCCAAAAGGTAATATGTGGTACCTCATCTGTAGGCTCCAAACTTTATTGTATTTCATTCATACATTTCCACATCTGAAAAAGGGTTTCTAAATGGAACTGAGCTATTAATCATTTAACTTCCATCATCCAACTGTGTGGATTTATGAACAAAACTAAGCATAACTTGCACACTCTCTTTCCAAACAGCTTTTCAACACAATCATTAAGTAGTTTCCTGACTTGGCCCTGGACATGGACTGCCGCCATTTTGAGGAAGTGGGTTGTTACATTCCCGGCTTCTAGATTTTTGTCTTCCACCACTTGTGGTCCAGCTGGACCAGCAACTCCAGTTTCCATCTATTGAAACATCTGGGAGAGAAAAGGAGAAATAAAATAGTGTTATGAGATCAAACAACTAAGGTAATGTCCACCCTAATTTTCACAATTCTGGTTTGGTCTATGCAGTTTAATAAATGAAACCATAATAATAATATTTATAATTTTTGATACAAACTACAGCAGAATAATTTCTAAAATGAGAAAAAAGCACACTCAGAAATGTAATATTGCTATCTATGTTATTAACTGTGTCCTGCCTTGATTGAAATAAATTAGTGTGGAACAAGTGGAAAGGATTTAAGCAGGGGCATCCACAAATCAAAATTGGCAAGATGGTAGATACAGTGTCTCAGTACAAGGAAGTATAGTTAGTTCTCAATTTATGTTTAGTGACTGTTCAAAGTTATAGCAGCATTTTTCACACTTATTAGCATTGCAGCATCCCCATGTTCACATGATTTACATTCAGATGTTTGACAACTGGTTCATATTTATGACAGTTGCGGTGTCTTGGGGTCATGTGATCTCCTTTTGCGACCTTCTGACAAGCAAAATCAACAGGGAAACTAGGTTCACGTAACAACCATGTAACTGACTTAACAACTGCAGTGATTCACTTAACAAATGTGGCAAGAAAAGTACCATGGAGCAAAACCCACTTAACAAATTTCTCACTTAACAACATAACTTTTGGGCTCAGTTGTGGTTGTGAGACAAGGACCACCTGTAGTAGACCATTAGAGGACATGTCGTGGCTTCATATTTTCAGTGGTGGGACAAACAGGAAGGCCAAACATTCTGTGGGAGCCATTCACCCATTGGTTGTGCATTCACATTTATGTGCAGAGAATAGAGGAAAACATTAGAAATTGTAGAGAATATTTGTCTATTCTCTACAGAATATCCGTCTACTCTTTCTCTACCAGAGGAAAACATCTAAGTCACTTTGTCTCAAAGTTCGGGGAAAGCACACCTTGTTCATATCAACCAAGTTGGAAAAGTAGCACCTGAAGTGATGTATATAGTACAGGCCAAAGAATTTTGGTCAGTATGGAAAGAAAAGGACACAGGTACAAATCCCAATCTTTTAGCCCCATATACATATCCAGAATGAGGATTTGCTCTGGCAAACATTTAAACATTTTCATATGTTGTCCTGATGTTCATGTGTTCATGTTTTTCACATTAGAACCCATTTGATACCAATCTGGGGATTATATGGTTATAATGAAATTATACATGCAACACAAAAAAACGATAGGTGCCACGCAACTAGGCTGGGCAGCATTGCAACACTACAGTCAATGGCTACTTTGCTTTGGAAAATAAATAAATAAGGGTAGAGATGGGAGGGGGGTGTCACCCTGTTGTCTCTTACTTGTTCTTCGTGTTCTTTCACAGGCAGTACCCTCATGTCCTAGGGGGCAAATGCATTCACAGCGAGTCCCTAAAAGGAAAAAGTGGAATTAGAGGTATTTCCCAGGCAATTTTCAGATGCTTGCAAAGACCCACTGAGATATAATTGAAAGGATTAATCATGCAGATGGACAGGGAAACCATTCCAGCCCTGCCCAAAGATACGGTTATCCCAAAGACGACAGATGACATGGTATGGTATTGAATTGAATTGAATTGATTCCTTTATTTGGCCAAGTGTGATTAGATACATGAGGAATTTGTTCCCTTGTGCGTCTGTCTAATCACACTTGAGCAACGGAACCCAGGGAATGGGTCTCTCCTACCTGCAACTCAGTACAAAAAAATTGCACAGAATGCTTATTTGTCACAGAGCCACATATCCAATGATCCAGAAACCACACACAGGAGAAGCAAGAATTTAGGGAGTTAAGGACTGCACTTGGTTTTTGAGTGTCATTCTGGGGTAGAGGGAGGAGCTTACTTCAAGAAGTGGTTGGAGCCAGGAAAACAAAATCCTTCAATCTGATTTTAATTTAATGTATAATTACATCTGAATTAATTGAAGATGAACACATCATTGTAGATGATTTCTCCATTTGATATGTGAAATATTTTCAAAGTTTTGTGGGAAGCAGAAAGGCAGCCAAACTTTATGTACCTCAAATGATGTTGGATAACCTACTTATGAAGGTATTTTGTTAGACATAGTTTTTAACATTGCTGCTTGCTCAGAGTTATAAAAAAGAGTTGAATGTCTGAGGTTATCAAACCTTCTGGGGAAAACAGCACAGATCTAAGAGAATGACATTGGTTTGATTTGTAAAACCTTCAACCTCTTCAACTTCTCAACTGCACATTTCAGAATAATTAAATTAGATAAAACATAACAATAATATTAAGGCAGATATAATTTCATTAATATGACTGGCATGAAATCCAACAGCAGAGACGGGAAATACACCAGCTCTAATTATGTAATAAATATCAGTTCATATATGTCACCAATCACTTCGAGCCAAGATAGTCAATCTACGGATACATGTACCCCAAACGTGATTTGAATCTCCTTCAATTCCCCAAGAGTGTACACTCTTTGCTCACCAGTTTCCAGTAATCTTACACCATCATCAAAGCTTTTCATACCGTACAAAAGCCAAAAATGTTAACCCTGCTGATCCATCATCCTCAGAGGCAGGCACCCAAAATTAAAATAAAAAATTAAGTGGGGTGCCCTCCCCACAGGAAAATTGCCCAACCTATTTATAGAGTGGGCTACAAAGATCAAGAGAAAAGAGGATTTGGCTTGTCAAAGATACATATAGAAAAGAATAGAATACACACTGATTCACATAGAAAACGCACACATAGAAGGACACAGAGAAAAGGATGTAGGACACCTAGGGATGGCTGGAAGTTGCTTCACATCTCCAACTTGCTAAGGAAGTGCTGTGGATTATTAATATTAACTCCTTTGTTGAATAACACAACAAAAATAAGAAGCAGTGAAAGGGAGCAGTGGCCCACATGCTGATTTAGCTTCTAGTTTTAAACAGTTGTATTTCCATGGTTAAAGTTTGTGCATGGACGCAACCATATGGAGAAACTTGTTTAATTCAGCCAACTGAGCAGTTTTTGCAAAGGCAGTTCAGAAAAAAAAGGTCTTAGTCATTCCAGTAGGTAGGTCAGTAGGTAGGATGGTGACTGTAACTTAGAGAGGGTGATACTGAAGATGCACAGCTGTTCAGTTTAGGGGGATAAAGAAGCCAAGCTGACTAAAGGTAGGGTTCTATATTTCCATTCCTTTGTCCTGGGATAAGAATTGGCTTGAGATGTCAAGGTGTTCCACAAGGCATCATTGGGAAAATTTCTCCCTGTGTTGTAGTTATGAGTGGAAGGGGCTGATTAGATTGAGATTCCAGCCTCCCTTCTCTTTTCTTAGCAAAGTTTGCCTCCTCCACATTTCCCCAGTTACACTCGAAGAGTATTCAGAAGCTACAGCTCCACAAAAGGTAGCAGGGCAGGTAGTTTTAGTACTCCCAAGGGGCCCCACAAAACACGATTGTTGCATGAACTACACTGGTTGCCAGTCTGCTTTCAGGTCCAATTCAAGGTATTGTTGGCTATTATCTTTAAAGCCCTTTATGGCATGGGTACAGACTACCTGAGGAACTGTGTCAGTCCAGTGGGATTATTATTAGCATATTGTTACATTACCTAGAAGACTACGATGGCAATGCAGAGTAGTATTTTGGTGCCAATTTTACTAGCTCTGTTGTGGTACACCCTCACAAGACCTAGCTTTGCACCAAGAAGAAAGATGAGCATTTCTTCCTTCATCATCATCCAAGGCTCCTTCCCTCCACCAGAGCCACCTCACAAATGGCATCACAACTGGGAAGGTTCAGAGCTGGCAGGAATCTGACCACCTGCACAAAGCACCAGCTTGTCTTCTCCACCAAACTGATACCTATTTATCTACGTGCATGTAGCACGTTTTTGAAAACACAGGTGGGCAGAAGCTGAAATAAGTGACAGGAGCTCAGCCCACCATGCAGTGATAGGGCACGAAACACTGGAGCAGATACCATCTCCAGCATCACTAAACCACTGAGCCACTGTGCCTAACTCCAATGGGATTGGCCTGCCCAACTTGCGCCAGCAGAAGGGGCATGTTGCAGATCCTAGTGGCCAGGGAATTGTAACTGGTGGGGTCCAGGAGAAGAGCCTTTTCTGCCATGGCTTCCACACTCTAGAATATCGTGTCCCTCAAGTAGAGATCTGCCCCCATCTTTTTGGCCTTCTGAAAGGGCCTGAAACTTGGCTCTGCCAATTGGCCTGGGACCCAGACAGGGGCATCTCATTCTGGAGTTGTCTAGTAGAATAGGAGAAGACCCCACCATCACTCTGTTTACTCATTGGCCTTTTGTATCCTCATTGTCCTTCTGAAGTTGTTAATTTTTAATGTTTTAACTTTTAATGCCTAATGTTTTTAATGCTTTAATTTTCTAATTCTGCCATTTTTGACATTGTAAGTCACCCAAAGTTGCTTGACAGTGAGATGGGCAGCATATAAATGTAATAAACCACTAAACAAATAAATAAAATAATAAATAAATCAAGCCCATACAACATGTTTACAAAATATCTGTCTGCCCCTTAATCCAGCTTTGTCTTTCCTAGCCACAATTCAGAAGTGATTTCTTCGCCCTGGAAACAGGGGAGAACACCCAGTGCAGAATCTCCTATAACGATCATGATAACCAGTTTTAGCAAGTTGCAGATGGCGTTTCCTCTTCCAAGAGATGGGAGAAACACTAATTAATGGCCAGAGAGCTAGTGCGCTAGTAAATGTAGCAAAGTTATTTCCGAAAGAGATTTTAAGCAGATTGCGATGCTGTGTTTAATGCCTAATTGGGTTGGAAGAGACATTCTTAAATGCAAATGATTAAGATTCCATTATACTTGCCAAAGTGGTAAAGTTTCTTATCTTGCTAGGCTGCCAGTGAAACAATTGTGACATTTAGAGAAATATCTTACTTTCTTATAGCAGAAGGGAACAAGGACAAAGTTGAAGGAAACTAAAGCAAACTGCATTTTCATCACATTACCTTTCAAAAATGGGGTTCCGTTGCCCTGGCACTGAGCGCATCCACAGTTACTTGTTTCCTTATGGAATTCCTCAAGAGCAACCATCATGTTTTGTTTCAGCACAGCAGCATTGGCAAAAGTATTTGCAGTAATTAAATTGTAAAGAGGCTCCACCTATCAAGAGCAGAGAGAGGGCCCGTTCATCTCTTCTGTCGATGCACAAATATCTCTAAATATGTCCAGTCAAAAGATATGGACCACAAAGCTCAGTATAGTTTATTGTAAGAAACCCAGAATCACCTGGCGGTGAAATGGGCAGCAGACAAATTTAGTACTAAATATATAGTTTGTGATAAGAGATGGAGGTTTCCACAGGTTTCAGATACAGGCTTTTTCCAACCCCACCAAGAAATACGAGACTTCCCTCTAGGCAATGGAGATGAAGACAACTTCATCCTTTGTAGGTGGATTGAGACTTGAGCCAATGACAGCGCATTAGAACTGACATGCAGAAGTGAATGATTTCACTAATGGTCTATGTTAAACTTTCATGGGAGTATACGTGCCAGAAACTACCAGACATCGTCAGAACTCAAAACATCTAAAGGGACTGAAGCAATAAATCCACCAAGGTGATCTCTTTTGGAGTGTAGCAGTTACTCACCCTTGTGAAGCCATGCAAACACAATTGACCATATCCTACCATTAATTTAAAATAGATGGTGAGAGAGAAACGTGGAGCTATGCTCATATAAAAAGTCATGAATGTGAGATGGGCGACAGTATAAATTGAACAAACAAACAAACAAACAAACAAACAAATAAATAAATAAAATCTTGTGCTCTTAAGGTAGCTTGATCACCTCCCTTTACTCTGCAAGGAGTGTCATGAATGGACAGCATCCTTGGCAGACATATTTTGTTGGTAAAGTCACAAACTGGAGAATAAGGTGGGAGGTTGTGTGAAAGATAACAGCAGCTACTAAGATCGTGCCTGACAATACGGTGAGACAGAGGAGACAGCGTGCCGTAGTATTAATGACTAGATCTTCTTTTGCAGTAATGAAATAGTTGTCTATAATTGTCATTGTGATGCCCCAGCCAACTCAAAAGCATTGAGAACAAGATATTTGCAGCTGCAAATAAGCATTAGAATTTTTCTTCCCCAATAATCTTCTGTGATCTCAGGGCATATTGACTAATTGTAAATTTCTTTTTTTTTAAATTGTTTCAGCGTTTGAATCAATCAGAATAAATTATACATCACTTCCCTCCATCCGCTTGTAATCTTCTTCCAAGAAGAGTATCTGTGTTGTTAGTCTGTATTGACAGTAACCACCACAAACTGCGGTCAAGTTTGATTCAGAAGTGCAAATTGAACTGGATCAATTTAAATTTCCAATTTGGAGAAAGCTTCGTCTGAACACCGAAGCAAAAGTCACGGAATTGTTTGTCTGGAAATTCAGAGTTTTCCAGTTTGATACCCTAATTGGGTTCAGCTGTTTGATTCAGTATTAGGTTTCATTTCAGAGTTTTGGTTGAATCGCCTTTGATTCAAGTCTTCAAACCACAATGAACAATCCAACTGAGCAACAGTCTTCTTGAAAGGAGAACAACCCTGACTTTATGCTAAATATTCAGTGATGTGACCTCCTGAAAATAATTTCATTTTCTAAAAGTCTTGTGTAATTCTTTTCCCAGAATATTCCCAGCTTGGGAACATTTCCTATTGCATTTAATTGTAATTGCCTCCGCCTCCTTTTTCTGATTACATGTAGGCTAGGCAAATTAAATTACAAACTCTCAGTAGACAAAAATTGGTTAAAGCAAAAGGTAACAACCCAGGAGTGTACTTTAATCATACGGCACAATGCATTTGAGACAGAGCTTGTTCATTGGGCTTGTGTTTCAAATACTGTGAAATCTATGCGTTTTACCCTCATTGGATTAAAATGCTTTCTATACTGCGTCTTCAAAAGTTGAGTAAAATTTCTTGCTGCCCTTTTTTTCTCTCAAAAAGTATGTAGAATTGTTTCTTTTCCACAACACCTACTTCCCATCCCGGTCCATTCAATAGAATCCTCCGATTTTTCAGGAGTTTCTTTTTGGCTTCACTAGAAATAAGTGGAGTCCAAACTTTTAAAGATGTCACTGTTTTCTATCAAGTAATAAAAATAGCAATAGCAATAGCACTTCGACTTATATACCTCCCCGTAATGCTTTGACAACAGAGTTCCCAAATCTTTTCATCTTTGCAGACTGGCAGGGGGGCAAAGGAAAAGATTGAGAGGGAGTGGCAGGCAAACGTGCGCCCATCATTTGTGCAAATGGAGCACTTGCTCATGTGCTTGCCCACTGTTCGTGCAAGTGGGGATGTGCATGAGCTCTCGCCCCATCACTTCCTCAGCCTGGTTCTGAATATGCCAAGATGTGCCATGGCCTTGAGTTTCAGGACCCCAGGTTTACAGCACTCTTTGAGCAGTTTACAATCTCGAGCATATTTGTCCCCAACAATCTGTGTCCTCATTTTACTGACCCCAAAGGATGGAAGGTTGAGTCAATCTTGAGTCCATCAGGATTGAACTCCAGGCTGTGGGCAGAGTTTGCCAGCAATACTGCATTGTAACCACTGCACCATCAGGAATCCCCGCCCACCTATTTTTTCCCCCTCATCCTGAATATCCTGAGGCTGGTTAATGGTACGGAATGAATGTTTTACATAACCTTCATTCGGATGATCTCTGGGTTGTACTGAACAGCCTCCCCCCACTCTTGCATCAGTTCCGCGTTGGGCAAGTCTTTGTTTGCAAGTGTTGTAACGTGTTCACTGGCCCCTCCACGGACAAGAGCAATAAAGTCTTCCACAAACTTCTTTTCTGATGTGGTATCTGTGGAAAAAGAAAGGAGGCATCAGTTTAGAGGTTTCTTTATGTCTTCAATAGTTTTTATGTCAAGAACTGAGCTGCCATGGTGGCACAGTAGTTAGAATTCAGTGCTTCAGGGCTGAGTCACTGCTCACTCCAGGAGTTCAATTTTGAATGGTTCATGGTTGACTCAGCCTTCCATCCTTCTGAGGTGGGTAAAATGAGGACCCAGATTGTTGGGGGCAATAGGCTTTAAAGCCCTGTAAAGCAGTATATAAGTCTTAAGTGCTATTGCTATTGCCTGAGATAAAGATGCAGATCATTCTGTGGTTATCCTCCAAATAGCAGGCTGATACTGTTAACGGACATATGTAGAGCTATAGTACAGCTAGTCCCTGACTTATAATCATTTGTTTGGTGACTATTCAAAGTTACAACGGCATCGAAAAAAGGGACTTATGATTGGTTTTCAGACTTATGACTATTACAGCATCCCCACAGTCACATGATCAAAATTTGGGCACTTAAACAACTGGCATGTATTGATGACAATTGCACTGTGATCACCTTTTGTAACTTTCCTAGCCTTTTCTGGCAAGCAAAGTCAATGAGAGAAGCCAGATTCACTTAACAACTGCAGTGATTCACTTAACAACTATGACAAGAAAGGCTGTAAAATGGGCAGAACTTTCTTGAACTTACTTAACAACAGTCTTGCTTAGCAACAGTAATTTTGGGCTCGATCGTAATCAGGGATTACCTGCACTCTGGTTTGGAACAATTGGGTTTCCAAATGGCAGAAATCTATCCTATGTAGGAAGTTAAAATCATGCAACTGTGTGTGTGTGTGAGAGAGAGAGAGAGAGAAAGAGAGAGAGAGAGAAAAAGAAAGAAAGAAAGAAAGAAGAAAGAAAGAAAGAAAGAAAGAAAGAAAGAAAGAAAGAAAGAAAGAAAGAAAG
>JANHFL010006257.1:15358-29371 GCA_032468155.1 Oxyrhabdium leporinum
GCTGTGAACCGCCCCGAGTCTGCGGAATAGGGGCGGTATACAAATCGAAAAATAAAATAAAATAAAATAAAAAAAACATAGTTATTTTATTTATTGAAACCCCTAGGCTTTAAAAGAGGGTGCTGGAATTAGTCCCTATCTGGCCCCCACCCTTTCAAAGATATTTTCATACCACTGCATTGCCCCTTGCCAACTTTGTCAAATGAATATTTTTTGGGGGGGAAAAAAAGCCAGTAATTCCTTTGGAAAAAATGTTATCCATACAAATATTCCCATGTACAGTAAATGCTACATTTAATGACCTCTGTACATTATGAATATTTATTTATTTATTTATTAGATTATATCCTGCCTTTTTTTTCTAGAATACAAAATAATTTATCTAAGTACCTCCATTTACAGGATCTAAACTAAACATTTTTATAAATGTAGAAAGAGATGACACACTATACGGTAGCTACAGATGGAGATTGTCTGGCAATGCTCACTGTAATCAAAATATATGAACCCCGGAAGGAAAAAAAATGTTGTTTTTCATAATTTAAAAAAAAAAAATATATGATTTTTTTACCGCTCATATTTTAATTCTAATGTGATGGGCTTTTAGAGTGTGTGTTGAATAAACTAAAGTAAGCCTAAGAAAAAGCACAAGAAAAGTTTACCGTTGCAGAAAATCTTTTCGTCCTGCTAGCAAATTTTTGATATCTCTTGTCAGCCTTACTGTAACTAAATTTAAATAGATTGGGTATAGCTAGTCCAAAGCTAAAACTTTCTTCTTTTGATTTTTCCCTGGAGACGCTGTGTTCAAAACTTGAATACGATTCGTGCGCAGTCATTGAAAATTCATATTTGCCTTTGGTCTAAACACAAAGCAAAGGGAAAAAATAACATCTCAAGTGTCATGTTTGAAATGTAGGCAGGAACAAAGGAAAACTTGAGAATGAGAAGTAGTCCACAATAGGTTATATGTTATAATTAGGATCAGAACATTCAGCAATGAAGATAGATAAATAATGAAACTACAGCAACATATTTTAATAATATATTTAGATACAGGCAAAATCTGCTGAAATTCTAATCCTAACTGAATTTTAATGGATTACTGTTGTACACCAACTTACTCAATGTTATTAATTGATTGCTTAAGGTAAATATAATTTGTGCATGTATGTATACCATATTGTGCTTTTAGTCATTTTAATTTTACATAAATAATTGTCCTCAAGGATACGTTGTATATGGTTTAGTGCAATAAGTAATCCAAATATTGTAGCAATATCACTTATTCATAGAAGTTGTTAAAATTAGAAGAGTAATCCTATTCAAAATCTAGGTTAGCTGTATATTTGCACATAGCAGATGTTTACTGAGTCTTAGTTCCATCTGAAACATCATGAGCCTTCCAAAAATCTGTTCCAGATGTTTAAATTTGTTGCCCTGTCTATGTTCTATTCAAAATATTTTACCCGATCCTAATTCCCTGTAGGAAGGATATACAGAAGCACATGCTTAGTTCCAACAAGTGGCCCTCTGGGAGGTTGACAGATAATATTTGGGAAGGCACAAATCATTTGAAATCCAACTAAAACAACTAAATGTAAAACAAAATGTAGGAGTGAGCAGTTATTTTTTTTAAATAGAGCATATCAAATATATATATAGTAAATCAATCTCAGGAATTAGTATTTAAAAAGTTAAATAGATCAACAATTTAAAATTTAATTGAATCTTAGCGAAGATTATTGAATCTTTTTTAAGTAATGTAAGAATTCTTAGATACTCACCTCAGCCAAATAACTTTCTACATTGTATGGTTTTCTAAAACCAACAGTACCAATATGTTGTGGCCGACATGCTCCTGCATAATATTTATAGTCAAGAATCACTCCTTCTAGATTATTTGTGAAAGCATTAAAGCTGGGAATAAAAGATAAAGGTGGAGTCAATAGATTTTCACATTAGTTATAATTCTGGAGAAAGTGTAGTTTTACTTCTGCAGTTAGGACCTAGTAACCTAGCATCAGACTCTAACTAAAGTGGATCCTGCCATAGCGCAGGAATAACACTAGGAAGAACTCATTCTTTGATACAGAAAGCTGAAATATTGTGTATCGCTTTATGTTCTCAGTATATACACTTAATAAAACGACCTTTCAATTTGAAGTAAAAATAAAAATTAATAGGAACCAAAACAAAAAGAAAAGAAATACATTAGGAAAAAAAACCCATCCCAAACTAAGCAAGAAAAAATGTGAGAAGCAGCTAAAATACTCCACAAAACCCTCTGTGGTACAGATCGGAGTGTGTGGAAGGCATGTACCACCCATAGGACTGAGAAGGGATTAAACATATAATCAGTTCAGTAGACATAAAATGAGCAAAACAGTATATTTTATGTATTTTTTGCATTTCTTTAAAATATTGCAATATTTTATCACTTGGTGAAATATGTACAGAACATACATACATTTATTACATTTAAAAACAGATTGTGATAATGGAATAGTTTTATGAATGATCCATGGAAAGCTGGTATGCAATGGCTATGGAGTCATATGTCGTCAGTGTTTCTTCACTTTAATTTTCTCTAACCCAATCCTATCAGTAATCAGTTATTAATATTGGGATTAATTCTGCACGTACCCACTTGACAGCATCTGTATTCCCCAAAATTGTTCCAAAACCTGATTGCATCTCTGATATATCTTCTTACAATTAGCTTCATCTGATTGATCTCCACAGTCATCATCTCCATTGCAAAGCAGCCTACGATTGATGCATCGGCCTAAAACACAGAATAAAACTTGTTTATCATTCACTGGACAGATTTTGCAAGTTAATAAATGCAATTCCTACACCTTCAATGCATGCAGATCCCACAGATCGTTTTAGTTCCATTGAAAACTCTTGCTTATCTTCCCATGCTTAATTGACTCTTTTGGGAGGCACACATTTTTAAAGCATTGTTTTCAGAATCATTTTTACGGTTAGAAGCAGATTGTGTTGCATTAAAAAAGACCAGCTGGAACTTGCCCACAACATGGACTGCGTGTTTAACAGACTCTGCATTTAATGGACAAAAATTTGCTGGATCTATAACAAGAGTGTAGTTGTCTAGTGTCAATAGAGATTCTCGGTCATTGCCTAGTGTGCTGCTTGCCTTTGAAAGCCTCTAAGTTTGTTCTGACTCTCGTCTTCACAGGTGCTGATTTGGATCATCTACATGACCTCACTGTTCTGGCTTTGGCGCATCATTATGCCATATCTCCAGTTGGCAAAATCATTTGAGCCCCATCTTGCTCCTTAACTACAATCAAATATTTTGTTTTGCATATTTATGTATGTTTGCGGGCTCGAAAAATACTATTCAGTTTTTAACACTGCCCAGAGTTGCTGTTTGCGAGATGGAAGGCTTTGTAAATTGGTTTCATAAATAAACAAGCATAAATAAACAGACATTTGGTTTTAATGAACCCACATTCACCAAATAATCCATTGAATTGAGTGTTTATTGGTACATGGGAATCTGCATTGGCTGCATTGAACCCTCTAGCCAAAAGCTGTTCTGAATACTGATGTCTTTATTTGAAAAGATGTTTCTGTACTTCAATGTGGCAAAGAATAGAAGGGAGTTTTTATTGTAATGGGCTAGCCTAATCTCAAATTCTTTGCTTCTGCTTTTGCCAGAGCTAAGCATCCTACTATCTTCCTCCTTATCATCTCTACTGTGAGCAAAAGTGCCTCCAGTTCTGGAGCTAAAATACAGTCACCAAGAATGATCAGAACTATCCTTAAAGATAGCCAAAGTTGACAACTCTTATAACTTGGTCACTTGGTTAATCAGAGCCCATGGATTAACTATGTAATGTGTTGGAGAAACACTTTGTGGTTTTTCATCTGTCCTGAATTATGATTATGCTGGTATGAAGTATGACATTAGATTTCAATATTACAACACAAAAGGGCCACTGTTTAAAAGATGCTTAAATTTGAATTGTCTATGCCTGACTTCTAGATCTATGGAAATGGAATCCAGTTGATTGCTTTTGGTCCATTTGCTAGTAGATTTTTAAATCACAAAAATACGAAGCAAACATTTTCTTCATCTCTGAACATTAGATATAACTTGACAGCAATAACAGTCCACAGTAACTAATGCATTCAGTCTCCAATGTTTATATGAAAACTGTTTTTAAATTACAAGCTTCCTGGTTGAAACTTCTGGCCTATGTTTTAGAAGGTATTTTCCCCCCTTACTCATCTATTTTTATAACACTTTGCCTGATGATGAGCCTGAA
This sequence comes from Oxyrhabdium leporinum, assembly GCA_032468155.1. Taxonomy (NCBI): domain Eukaryota; kingdom Metazoa; phylum Chordata; class Lepidosauria; order Squamata; family Cyclocoridae; genus Oxyrhabdium; species Oxyrhabdium leporinum. The sequence goes on from JANHFL010006257.1 coordinate 19,657, forward strand.
TAACTCAAAAAGTTTCCACGGTATTTTTAATGTATGTATGGGAACTGATAAATCTATTATCTAATTGTGGGTTTTGGAGAAATCATCTTTGTAAATATTTTATTTATTTATCAAATTGAAGCACTGCTCATCTCACTAAGTGACTTTAGGCAGTTTACAAGTTAAAAAAATAAAACCATATAAAAAGACACAATTAGAATTAAAGCAGGATGAAAAACTAGTACAAACAAAAATAAAAAAAAATACATCCAGAGGCAGAGGGAGCACCTCAGGGTACCAAGCGCTGCCAAGTATGCATGGCATTATCTGATCCATCCCCACGTGAGTTGACAGAGCCAAGTCTTCAAGCTCTTCTTGATAAGTAGTTCTTAATTTGCAAAACTTTCTTCGCAAAAGACATTCATTTTACATTTTTGAACTCCAATTTAACATCTGCTGTATATGTTCCTTTTCCATGTTTGTAGATCTTTCAACCCAGTCTGATTTATCCCTCCATAATCCTTACCTCTGCTTCATTATATTCCTTGGCTTGAGCCATTGAAGTAGATCATGTGTCAAAACTTATGTATGGCATGTAAACTTCACATAGGACCTTAACAACTTAACGTTTCATGCATTCCTTTGTCAATCACAGCAAATTCCAGACTGAAGCTTTTTTGGTAAACTCTAAAAAATGTTGCTATTGCTGCACTATTGAGGAAAAGCAGAATGTTAAATTTTTAAGTGACAAAGCCAGAGAAAGCTCAACAGTAATGGGCTTTATAAATCCACCTTGTCGTTTTGCAGTGGAGGTTGATGACACAAGGTGGTTCAGAGAAAATTGATACACAAGTAATGCTGAGATTGTACTTAAAGTCTTTCTTGAAAAAAAAAAGTTTTCATTTTGCTTCTAATTAGCAGTGTATAGCCGGTCGGCAATCACTTGGGAAGGCAGTTTTCTGCTTTTTCTTGCTGCATTTTATAATCCATCAGATCAGAAATTAAGCCTTCAAAATCCTGTCAGGTAGGCTGTTTGAAAATGTTAATGTACAATCAAATTTGATTTAATTTAACCTAAAATGTTCATCAGGGATGTGACAGAAATTATGTGATCCTTTTTCTCATTTAGCTGTGCCTTTTCAAGAGAACGTGCAAGGGGAATTAATAACAGGCATACTTCTTTACAAAATAATTGAATGGCTTAGATAACAAATATGGTTCCATAAATACGGCCTCTTTTTGGCTATTTACCTATTGGTCCTACCTGCCTGTGTGATCCATTCTTGTTACAGATTCTGTTGTCATGTTTTCATACGACGTCCGTCAAGCAAACAAGATCAACATTTGTTTGTGACATACAAGGTAATAAAAAAGCCTCCATATTCCATTCAATCTATTCAAGGGAAATCTAACTCAACAGATATGCAGTTAACCACTAGTTTTTAATTAAGGAGTCTGCCCCCACCCCCAATTCTCTCACCTGTGGCACAGAGAAAGCCTTCACACCGAGGAGTACTGCATGGTCTGTTTATAACACAGTCTTCACTTTCATTGTCAGTGTAATCACACGGGTCACCGCCGAACTGAGAAGGCTGTTCCACACGGGCGAATCTGTACTGTAGTAGAATAGATATTAAGAATTCCAGCCCTCCTAAATTAAAAGCCAAGTATCACAGATGGGTGTAGATCTTTGCTAGTTGGAACATCAACATGTACACTGGAAATGTAAAGGAGCTCTCTCTTTTCGCTCTGGTATACGAGATGTAATTTGATTGCAGTTTTCTGAATGTAACATAGAATGATTACTAATAATTCTGAATGAATATAAAATTACTCGTCTATGCATATAAAGTGAAGGATATTTTGAGAAAAAGTGTAAGCTTAGCAAGTTACATCTTAGATGGGACTGGAATCCTTGATTACTTAATCCTAAAAAGGTTCCCTAGTGAATTAAAAATCCAATGTATCTTTTGATGTACCCATGATTGTGGAAATGCTGGTGTTTAATGTCTGTGTCTCTATGTGTGTGAGAGGAAATTTAGCTTTCAATTCTGTGCCTCAGTTCATAGCTAGCTAAATATAAGATACATCAAGAACTTTATTCTGCTAAGGTGACTTCTAAGTATAATAGATGGTTGTCTAGGAAAGAACCCTTGAATTTTGAATCACAGCAAGACAGTACTACATGCTTCTTACATACTTTAGGTACATTATCTACTCCAAAAGTAAGAAATGCAAAAAAATAATAATAATCAGTAAACAAGGGAAAATACTGTGCAAATACAAGAATTTGCACTTGCATCATATACCAGCATTTTGGATATCATCTTTGTCTAGAAACAAAGTGATGAAAATGTAGGAAGGCTTGGCTTCTAGATACAAAAATTCTATGATCAGCAGTTAGATTTCTTAGAGAGCTGGTCTGATAACAACAGCAGGGCTGGAGAGCTCATCCATTTAGGTGGCATACTAACAAGACCAATTGCTGCAAACACTTTCACAGTTCTCTTTTGCCTCATGATCTAACAAAGAATATATAGCGTACAGCTTTCAAGACAGCCCATTTGGCTGAATGATTCCAGATACTCCCCTTAATGTTAGTTTGCAGCAATTGTTAGAGCAACTTGATCTCATGGCGTAGACCTCCTCTCTTCTTATTGAATGACACCTGCCTTTTGGCTCAAGCTTTGCTCTTTTCGATGACTCTACAGGGAGTCCTCCCTTATTGATTACAATTGGGACTGGCAACTCAGTTGCTAAGAGACACGGTTGTTAAGTGAAACATCATGTGACCGCACTGGACTCACAATGTCAGTTCTGCTATGCTTATTAAGCAAATCAGTATGGGACATTAAGTGCGACATCACATAGCTGCAATTTGTGACTTCCTTCCGGCTTTGCCATTGATATTGCTTGTCATAGTTCATGTACATCCCAAGTTGCTTTTGGTGAGATCGTCAGTATATAGATCCCATATTTCTAGCCCCTTGCTAAACAGTTTCTGAAGAGGTACTGGAAACTATGTAGCCTTTAAATGCAAATGCTTGCAAATAACAGATCCATCTCAGTTACTTGTTCAGTATTACTTTGCTTTCCTCAGCATGCCCTATTTATTTTTCTAAGGTTATTCTCATAACAAAGAGGAGGAATCAAATCTCGTGGCCATAAAGAGTTGAGCTGCTATTCCAATCGCAGGGATAATGATGATAAATAATGATATGTAAGCTTTGGCTTTGAGCAAAACCGAGGAAAGGGTATTGTAAAAGTGATTGTCTTAGTGTGGTGACAGGACAAGATTATCCCACACTTTTGAAAATAATGGGAATTTTGCCACTAATAATGTAACAATCAAAAGCCTTCGTCAGAAGGCACTTGTGAGGTGGGGGGCGGGGAAACCTCAACAATGAAAAATGAGCAGCTGCATGTCATCATCTCTTAGTCAAAAACTGGAAATTGAGGTCACTTAACACAAATGGGATCTACATCAGGAGTGCTTCAGCGTAAGTGAAGGAAATACAATGGCTCGCCAACCTCATTCTGGATAAGGCAGGAAGGCAGGACAGCTCCTTCCAAAGGCTCTGTGCCTTATGCAACGTAGCCTGAAGAGTTCAAACAGGACCATAAATCAGTGTTCCTCAAGACTTCTGTCGCATTTACAAATTGTTACTTTTGTCTTTTAAAGCAGTTTGCTTTAAAGCTGAGAGTGCCATTACTCTGCTTGTTTAAGAGAGCAAGGGATGCTAATAAAGTTTTGCAATTTACTGTGATTGTATTAAGATGGAATGCCAAGTAATTATTTTACTATTAAAATAATAGTATTTATACTATATCATGTGTGGAAAGGAAGTCTGTAAGACCAATGGTTTGAGACGGCGTGTTTATACAGGAGTGTCTGAAGTTTGTTATGTTTAGGAGACAAAGCTGGCAAAATGCTTGGAGACTACTTTCTGAAGGAAGGAAAAGTTGTCACATTCATGGAAATTAGACTATCAAAAATTTTGAGATATTGGAATAGTTTTGTTAGAAAGGCAAAAATCTCTTAAAAGGGATCACACATACAGGTGCTAAACAGCCCAAAGGTAAGAGGGCTGCTTTGAGGATGTTATAGAGAAAGCAAGGAACCAAGAAAGAATAATTCTGAGGAATAGAGAATTCACCAAAAGGAGCCAAGGTTTCTATTTCTGGACAGTATTTGTTTTAACCTTATTTTATTTCTTTTAAAAAGAAGGAAATTGCAATAAATAGATCCTAGTACTCCATGACTTACAATCATACATCTAGTGACCATTCTAAGTTACAACAGCATGGAAAAAAACTGACTTATAACCTTTCTTCACACTTATGTCCATTGCAGCATCCCCATGGTCATGTGATCAAAATTTGGAGACTTGGCAACTGGCATGAATTTATGATGGCTGCAGTGGCCCAGGGTCAAATGATCACAGTTTGCAACCTTCTGACAAGCAAAGTCAGTGGGGAAACTAGATTCACTTAACAGCCATGTTACTAACTTAACTACTGCAGTGATTCACTTGACAACTACAGAAAGTAAGAATGTAAAATGGGGCATAATAACTGTCTTTCTTAGCAATGGAAATGTTGGGCTCCATTATGGTCATGAGTCAAGGACTACTTATATTTTGTTGCTGTGGTCAAAATGGGAAGCATCTGCCCTGTCAGCTGAATGAAAAGGGATGAAGAAATGGGATACTAAAAGCAGGGCTGTTGGTGGGTGAGCCGAAAAGGAAGTCATATGGACATGACAATGACCAGCTTTATAGTGCCAAGCTCCACACTTTGGTATGCTGGAATTAACTGTGTATTAAACAGTTAACTAATTTTAAACTCCAAAGCAGACTTACTCTTTTTTTCTGGCAAGCATCACAAGCAGTCCATGATGACCAGCTGGAAAGAAGACAGTCAATAGGCTGTACCACCTGGCTTGAAGACCGGCGCCATCTGCCTTTGGTCACATTGACGTCAGCTCCATTGAGTTGAAGAGAATCATCCTGTTTGCCACTACATCAATTGGGAGAAAGCATATATGAAGTATGTCCATTTATATATTTCATTTTCTTTCCGTCATTCAAGGCCAAGCACTTCGAAGTATCTTCCAATGATAGGGATTTTTTTTTATTTTTTATTTTGCAATTCCCCCTGCAATGAAGGTCAAGCTGCACAACCACACTGAGCATAACAAATGCTGTGCATCACAATTCCACCACATGAATGCCAATTATGCTTGCTGATATGATGGAGAACAATTCACTGACAATGGCTTATCAATTAGTTGACCATTTCTATGGTCGCTTGTTACTATACTCAAGCAGTTATACCAGAAGTGAAGGTGTGTGAACTATTGGACAAAGTGCCAGTTATATGCAACAAAAAAGTAAAGGAAACTGAAACAAGAACTACAAGAACTACAAAAGGAAAATTAAAAGATAAAATCAGTCTCAATATTTTATGTTTATTGCTTTAAATTCATAATCAGCCACTGGACAAACAATTGTGACATCACTTAAACATTGCTCAACTGGGATTTATTAACTGTTTAACTCATCCTCTGCATGTTACACATTGTAAGAACTTTCCTGTATATACAATATAGAGATGCAGAAATGCTGGCTCAAAACCCAGCTCCACATATGTAGAAGAATACAGAGATGGCCTTGAAGAAATTATGCAGCAGCTGTCCACCTTAGCCCTAGAAGGACGAAGGGGATGATGAAGAAAGTATAAGTATGGTATAAGAGAAGGAAGAGGGAACATCTGTCAGGCATTGAAGATTTGTTATTATAACTTGCCTTGAAGAGGTAATAGCATTGTTTACTGAAAGTACAGAAAAACTTTATCTCCACAAAATGGACATAGGTTTTTTTTGAACAGAGCCACAGACTCTTGAAAATATAAGCAACATCTTTCCCTTCAAGAACTCACTCTATATAGAGTTCTCCCTGTTTTCTATAGAACAAACCTGTGAAATAGGATGGGCTGGGAGAGCGACTAGCATCTAGCAAGCTTTTGTGGCCCAAAGTGAAAGTAAATTTAGGTTTTTCTAATCCTGGTCCAGCCCCTAACTATACATCATGATCATGATGTTGATCATTGTGAACATCTTCATTTTCCTGCTTTGATACTATTCTTATCCTTTTGACTGATTGTGAATTTTACTGATACACAGAGAAAACTGTTCATTCGGAATAGAAGGAAAAAGAGGCAAGGATTTCTTTTGGAACAGAAACAAAATCAGGATCCTGGATTAAAGTGATGGTCCTGTTTTGTAGCTCAATAAGATTTGATGGTTGAGAAAATTCCACTAAAGCCCTGCCCGGTTCTTCTCTTGATTTTTTTAATAGTATGGGCTCCTTAGTGTGCTCTAAGCTTGGTGGGGTTTTTTGCAGATGTTACATTACCAAACTAGGCAATATCATCAGTGCTAAAAGGAATGGGCATTGCTTTGTCAGTGTTAGTGGGAGTGATCTTGGTGGTTCCTTGATTAGACTGTTACTGTTGGCTTGTTGGTCTGTGTTGGTAGTTCCTTGATTGGCATATTGTTTATTTCTTGATTAGAAGTAGTGTTAATCTTGTGTTAACCTTATTGTTAATTTCTGCTCATCTGGGTGTTGATTGCTGGTGAGGGATTAGGGTTAGGGTTAGGATTTGGTCTTTTTGTTCTTTTTGGATCTTTTTGTTCCTTTTTATTGTCTCTTTGAATAGTATGTAAATGTTGTTTATGTAGAGCACCAAGGAAATCATGATATCCAGGCAGTTCAAATATGTATAAATATTTATTCTAAGCTTAAGATCTCTACAAGAACCTGAACTACTAACAGTCAAGGGAAATTAGTGGGAATTAAGAATAGAAAGAATTCAAAGTGGGTTGAACTTACTGTATATCTCTTGTGAAGGGACTCATGACAGATGATGCATTTGATCCCTCCTTGGGCTCAGCCTGGTTCTCTCCTACAGTTTATTTCTATGGGCCTGTTGATGGCCAACTTGTCTGAGTGCCAGATCTCTAGGAATCCTCTGGAGTTTTCGGACTTGACTTGGTCAGTTTCCCAGTTGAAACGATGATTGAGCCTGGCCCTGTGTTATAAAATTAAGGAATTTGTCTTCTGATTTCTAGTTGGTGTTTATGGTGTTTGGTTGGGGTTTTCTAACATCTAGGACCAATTCTTTTCTCTCATTCCCTTTTTAAGTATTGCTGCGGGCTTTTCTAAGGAAATACTAGGATCTTTTTGAAACAAAGAATGCTGGAAATATTTTATTTTTTTATATATGTATAATTTTTTGCCACCCATTTAATCTACAGGCAATTCAAGATCAATATTAACTTAACGATATCTGATTTGGAAGAACCTGAGGGAAATTGTTCATGTATCAAAGTAAAATAGTTGCGTTAAGCATACTAGAAACTCAATACAGTTATTTTCATTGCCATTTTAACAAAAAAATGAGGGCGTCACAAAAGATTAACATTTTTCCTATAAAATATTAGTGGTGTGAGCTGGGCTGAGAGGTGGCACTCAAAGGGACCTAAGGAGCATATATGACTTATGGGTTGGCCATTCTTGTTCTTGAGGATTTATGGTGAATTGTGAGAAATTTTCTTTTGCTTGGACTCTGATTTCTTTGGAATAAAATGGAAATTGCATTTTCTGATGGTTCAGTTGAAGAGATACAGTCTCCATTCTGGAAGAACCAGGAGAACATGTCTCTTTGGAGATTTTGATATTATTGGACTTTGATTTCTCAGTTCTTCTTAGGCCATATTGCATGCCAAGTCTTGATCCAAGCCCTCCATAAATCAGCAGACCAACATGGTTTTTGTTTTGCATGGCTGAGGAAGTGGCAGCTGCCATTATTCACAACAGCCCTTTTATTGGCAGCAGCAGAAAGTCAGTGGTCTATTAGTTTCTCATTTTCCTATCAATGCTTATAACAACCGAATGACAATACATATGCCTCCATCTTTGCATAGCTGACTCCTCTATCCATTGTTCTAAGTTATATGCACATTTGCAGCTTGACTGGAATCATAAATGCATCTCTGGATGGGAAGTATTATTACCATAAGGAGGTTATAGAACCACAACAACCGGAAAAAAGGAAGACCCAAGGTTGCTTGGAAGAAAACCAGAGTTAATAGAAGTTGAAGGAAAATTTAGAGAAAAGCAAAACGAAAGGGAAAGCTAAACCTCTGAGGATAGAGAACATTCAATACATAACAGAATGTTAAGTATCTGTTTTGAGGAGAGAAAAATGAAATCAGGGAGATACAGAAATGAAGAGAGTCCCTTAAATGAAATCCTGGCTCAGTTACCTAAAACATTGACCAAGATGCTATTTATGGCCATATTAATTTTATTATATTAAAATAATCAAATTTCTCTTGAGTTCTGCCTTTATAAGCAAGCTATTAAAAGAAGCCACATATGCTTATATATATATATATATATATAAAAGGCACTTTGAAAATTATTTGGAATGATAATTGTTTGAAAACTAACAAAAATAAATATAAATACATTCTGGCACATATTAGAAGTATCCGTTTGACAAGACAGAATATAAAAGCATGCTAAGTACAAGATCCAAATTTTTATTTGTGTTTGTGTGTGTGTCTTGAAATTAAAATCAAGCTTGTTAATGTACTACAGGAATCCATTTTGGTATAATATTTTACTGACAATTGATCTCACAGATTTTGGTGTCCCTAAGGTAACACATTTGTTAAGACCCATGCCACTTTGCAGCCCAATAATTTCAATATAGCAGGCTTGTTTTGTTAAGCCATAAGTGACTCCAAAACATATGCCTCAACTACTAGGAAAAAAACATTAAAAATCCAAGAAAGTCACCACTAAATACAATTATCTATCATGTCTCTGTTCTCATAGTTGTCTGAAAAACAGTATTGACTTACCTGGAGCAGTGGAAATTTAAGAAGTTTACGATTGCATAGATTAGAAAAATTCTTGCCGGGCAAATAAACATCACAGATGTTATACTCATAGCTTTGCAGTAATATAGTTAATTTATAGCAGCATCCTTTTCTAATCACTTTGCAATTGTGTCTGAAGAAAGTTGTGTCGGCAGATTAATAGCCAGGTTTTTCACCAAACAAACGGAAGATAAACCAGTTGATAATGGCCTTTTTTTGCTTATAGGATAGAGCCTTCTACTGGCCTACTATGACATTGTCTGAACAAGTCAGAGAAATAAAAGGCTTCTATTGGCTTTGCCTTAAACTATGTGGAGTCCTAGAGGGTACAGACATTTTAAGAGTGGAATTCTGTGAAGGCAGTGCATTTTTGCAATAGAATATCTGTAGCTCGGGTGTAGGATGAGACTGAAAGTTCATTCTCTTGTGGATTGGTTTCTCTCTCTCTCCCTCTCTCCCTCTGTCTGCCCCCCCCCTCTGATTCTGCTTCTTCCTGGCAGCCTCCTAGAGAGACAAAGAGAATACATACTAGCACTAAAGACATCCACCATGAATGCATAGTAGTAAGATTGTCAGGAGGGTCTCATTGAAATTGCTGCAGTTGGAAGTCTCAGAAAGTTTTCTCAGAAAACACAACCCACCCTAATAATAAACCCAACCCTACTTTTTGGAGAGTGGGGGTGGGGGGGAACTGTCCAGCTGCAGCCCACTGGCCCCTTGGGGAAGCGTTTGCCAAAAAGCCTCCATTCCAAACGCTGAAGTTTCGGAATGGAGGCTTTTTGGTGG
>JANHFL010006257.1:37264-67801 GCA_032468155.1 Oxyrhabdium leporinum
GGTTTGGTAGTCAGATGTGTTCATCACTACTGTAGCGTTGCCCTTGTCTGCTGGTAAGATTATTATGTTGGTGTCTTTTTTCAGGTTAAGTAGTGCTGTTTGTTCTTCTTTGGGTAAGTTGCTCCTGGGTGGCTTGCTATTGCAGAGGATGTTGGTGATTTCATGTCTGATTCTATTAGCCTCATCTGGGTTGGTTTTGGTCAGGCTGGTTTCTACTTCGCATATAATGGTTTAAACAACTACAGCCCTACGCAGAATATATATGTATCTTCGGTTTTTCGGGTTATTTTTTCCCGCGTAGATTTGAAGGTTTCTTTCAAATCTTTATGGGTAGTCCCATATGGGTAGTCCCATAAAGTAATTCGGAGAAGAACGAGGCCGAATACACAAGCCTGAAGATGATGAATGAGACTTCATCAAAACGTCGCCAAGAAACCTTCAAATCTACGCGGGAAAAAACCCCGAAAAACCGAAGATACACATACAAATACCCGCGAAAACCTCAGAAAACAAATATACATATATGACTTTTCCCATCTTGAAAAGTATTATGGAACCTAATAACATCCATCATCAATGAATTGACTGTTAGTCCGCACCATGCTAAAGTATCTGTGAATATTTCAAATTCCGTATCTTTGTGTTTCAATAAAAACTTAGTTTAGCAAGATTTCACTATTGACTATACAGTACATCAATATTTCAGGGTTGAAATGTCCTTTTGAATGATGTCATCTTTTTGCGTAGGTAAAAAACAAATCTAACATTCATATGTTACAAAAGAGATAGTTTTTTGCATTTTTCTTTTGATACACATTTGTGACAGAGATGCTGACAACGACCACAACGTGGATGAATATTTTGAGCTGGGAAAAGCCTTGTGTAGGCCCAGGCCATCTTCACCTTTCACAGATATATAGTGATCAAGTTGAAGTTAAAATAAATTGATTTGTGGGTTGGATAAAAACAGGCTGGGGAAAGGCGAAATGAAGAAAAACAAATTGACTTTAACAAAAAATGTTATTTTTTATTTTGGGCACAACTACTTTCTCCTTTAATTGGATTCAATTTCTCTTTTGTTTCTCTTTCACATCACCAGTCAAATGTTCTGTGAAATCCACATGGAGTCTTTTATAGAAACAAGGTTGTACAACAAAAAAGTACAGAGAGGAAATGACCGGAAAAGTACATTAGATCTGCACTGGTATTAAAGCGTATAGTTCAACTGACTGCTTAACACACATTTTGTTTCAGTACCTACGTTGAAAAAAACCAACTGGAAATATCAAGTTCAGTTTCAATATCACCAAATCACCAGTTTTCATCTACTCTTGTAAAATGCTTTAATAATTCAAATGCATGAAATATAACTCCAGGCCTATATAATCAAAGGAGAAAACACAAGCATTTTATTGGTATTTTGATTTTTAAAAAAATCTGCATAATCCTTGAAACAAGTCATCATTTGAATTATTTAACTCTTCTTTTTTAGTGCTAAACCACTAAAGTTCAATATATTGTAATCTGCATAGGAACATCAGGAAAACATATTTGACCTGTATAACAATTCTCTGTAGGGCAAAAATATATAGATTCTTTATGCAAATCATGTGCGAAGAATAGAAACCAAACACTGCACTTTTCTTACATAAATATATTAAAAAAAACAGTTTTAAAAAACTTGCTTCTGTGGTGTGTAAACAGCTTTTATTAAATTAGGAAATGGGTATGAAATGTGATTTTTCTCCAAAAATGTAAAGTATGTGATAACAGTTGCATTATAAAAGCAAGATTGTATGATTATGGGTTCTCCATCAACCTAGCTAGTTTCAGGCAACAAAATTGTAGTTGGGAAAAGCACTTCAGCTTTATCCCACTAACTATAAGCATGTAAAAACAAAACCAAACGAACGTGATACAAGAACCACAAAATGGGGGTTTCCACGCTTCCGAAACACCATCATTTACTACCTTCCCTACAATGTGATGTCATGGTGAAAAAAAAATTCCTAACATTTATATTTACAAAAGAAAAGAAAACCTGGCAATTTTCATTCGGATTCTTTAAAGCCATTTCCCCTTAAACACTGAAAGAGTTTTAACAGTTAAGATTTTTATTTTTAAATTTCAAGTTATAAAATAAAAATCCCATTTGAATTTTTCCGATGTACAAAAAGTGATAAAGATGAACCATTTGATCGCAGAATAAGTTCATTATTTCAAAATTCATGCCATCTCCATCCTGTTATTGTTAAAGTCCAACCCAATCAAATTCAGATGTAGAAGTATTTGGCAAACAGTTTTTTTTTCTCTTCAAAAATGGCACAGAGAGAAGAAAAAAAACACTTGTCTGCATAGCATCACAGCAGCAAGATATCAAAGAAATAAAAAATATCCTTTACTGATCTTTGTTTTAAGAGTTGCCTAGGAAATAACACACAGTTTGTTTTTCCATCAAAAGATCTGATGTCCTTCTCTACTCATAGCAGTAGTAGTCAAAACAGAAAAAAGCAGCATTTCATCTCTTCTTTGATGTATTGAAAATTAAAAGGTCCATTTGGCAACATTTTCAATCAAAACTGATGATTGGTGGAATGGGATTCCATGACTTCAAGTTAAGAATTATTTTCACAGGAGGCATTCTGCTGCTAGTGTCTGTCACCAGTTTTTAAGTAATGGGGGAAAATGAAATAATTGAATACGTCCTTCATATATGCTGTTGTAGGCTGGTATACTGGGTGAAAATACAGAAGAATCAGTTTGTGATGGCCATAAAAAAGTTACCATATCTTCAAATGTGCAGTTCTGTTGCTCAATAACTGGTGACTAGATATGTTTGCTTTCGCTGTGTTTCTGTATTATAAAACAATGAGTTGTCATCTAATAGATTTGGATCACCTACTTTCATTATATTAAGTCCTAAAATGTTTGGATAGTTCAAAGTTGTAGGAATGCAGATGACATTTTCCCCCTTAGGAAAGCAGGATTTTGAAAAATAAGAAAAAAAGAAAAGGCAATATTCTGTCAAACAGAGTTGCCAAAACATCTTGTTTGTTGAATTAATCCAGTGATGTGATGTGATTATCCTTGATTAGCTGAGATAACTGAATGATTTTAGTAAGAGTAGTAGGAGCCAAAGGCCTGTCAAGACTGGAGTTTTCATTTGAGACTTGAAGTGCCACGAGTGTGGGTCAATGCTATTTCTTAGGTCTTAGGTCTGTTGATCCGGGCATAGAGTGGTTCTCTTTCCTAAAAACAACAGAAAGGAAAAAAATGAGTAGAAATATGTCTAGTCATTTGAATGTGAACAGTAGAACCACAGAACACAGCCAGAGTGGGATATATAAACACAAACACACACACACACACACACACACACACACACAATCCCATAATTTGAATTATGATAATATCAAAAATGACAATTTTAAGAAAAAGAAAACAATAACTCTACAATACTGATATTTGTTAAGAAGTCAGTTACCTATGTAGAAGAAATTACACTCTTTGGCAACGAAAAAAAGGTGATTTGAATGGACAGGAATAAATTGTTGTTCTGCTCTCAGTGTAATAGTAACATTTTATACTACATGGTTTCATGCTAATACATTACTGATTTAAAATTATTCCATTCCAATTTTTCCCATGTGTGCAATGCAAGCATGATTCATTTACTGAGTTCAGAATGATGTCCAAAACAAGGCTGACACACTAAATATTTATTTATTCATTTATTTAATTAATATATATCTTATATACATAACTTTGGACAGCTAATAATTAAAACAGACTGAAAAAACAATTAAAACAGAATAAATATGTCCTTAGAATTCCAAAATATAATATAAATTCAAAACTTTAATAATTTTAATTCCGATGTTTCCAAACTATGATAGACGAAATGCATTACGAATGTTGGCAAATACTGATTATGCAAATGTCAAGCAATGTGAAGACGGTTTAATGAACATGAAAAGCAGCAATATGCAATTTGGTAAATTGTTACAATAAACTAAAGTCAGTATCTCATCATCTTAGGAAGTTTAGTGCAGAGCAGAGAACATACTCTAAGGCTAGGCTTCTAGATGTATCAGATTTGAGCTTCCATAATTGCTAGAGTTATGTTCAGTTTGGAATTATGGAAAAGTCCAATGCATCTAGAAGGCTTCGTAATATACAACAGTTGCATTTTTGATTCCATCTGGTTTTAGTAATTTGTTCATAGAAGCAATGATGATTCTGGAGAACTGGAAAGTTACTTACACTTTTTTAAAATATTATATCTAGCATTTGATTTTTTTTTCTGATGTGGTGCAAATACTTTTTTTTTGCGGTATAGTTGTATAAATCCCATTTGCTTACTCTTTAAGAATCTCTATTAATGGTAAAATACTTCTCATCCTGATTAGACATGTACTTTGATTTTTAGACTATTCTAAACAACCTGTGAGCAGGTAAAAGGGAAGCAAACACTTTTTAAAATAATGGACAATATATTCTTATTAATCAGATTCAGCCTCATTAAGTAGTCTTCTACTCTTTTTGGGATAGACTCAATTTTATCCCCTAGAACAAGATTTTAGATAATGATTTGCAGAACTTGAGAGCTCCAGGAGAACTTGATTGTGTTCCATGATAGACTAAAGGAAGGAAATGTTCACTTGAACACAATCAATCTTCTTTTACTAAAATTTTATCTCTTGATGAGGGGTTAGGGTTAGCCATTCTCCTGCCCCCAATAAAAAAAACAATTAATTATTCTCCGTGCAAACTGTTCTTGATACGTAAGTGTGAAAAATCAAGTAGGAACTGTCAAATGTTACTGTTCAGAATGTTGATGAAGAATGTTAATATATAGATGGAAATAATATATTGTAACAGAAGATGCTTGCAGTAAATCAGCATTTTGGAAAATGTTATTAAAAATCAATATTAAAAAAAATAGGAAATGACACTAATTATGTTTGACATTTTTACCAATGTGTAAAATTAAAGTTTTCCATAAGTAAAAATTGGTTAAAAAAACCACATAAAATAGAAAAATCATATTAATACTAACCAATTTGTTCAGTAGATCTGTGTTACAGTAAATGCAGATTCAGATAAGACACTAGAGGAAAATATTAAACAAAATTGAGCATGGAAAATTATTCCAGAATATCAGTTGATATTTATGTTCAAAATTTAATATTCTTCCTAGCTTTTGTATTAAACAAATTTCCTAATGAATTTCTGCTATTATGATCCTTGCTATTTTCCACTGTCATGTCTTATTTTTTCAAAATTTATGTGTCCCTCAATGTTTTCCTAAGATTAAGAGCCTCCAAAGGACAATTCAAAACTTTTATATAGGTTGGCTTTCAAACTAGTGAACATATTGCATTCAGTATTCTTCTTCTAAGGAAATTTTACTTAAGCAACTTAAAATGATTAATGGATGTAATGCAACTGATCTGCTTATATTACTACTCTATTAAGATAACGGAGAAGTATACTATAAAATAGATGGATTTTTCTTCCTAATGTAACAAGAATGGCAGAAAAAAAATTGTATTATGAACTTAAAGTTTTCCAAAGGATTGTCTGTCTGTGTTTATGCTGCATATTTAGCAGAATATTTTTCTTCTGCCTGGCTGATCAAAAAGCTGAAAATAAGCTGAGAAAATAAGTCTTCTATTTCCTGATCACCCAGTCAGAAGGAAAGCCCTATATACATCTTTAATAGCAGGTAAGGAAACTCAAGGGAATAGCACTTTCTAAAGAGCTTGATGCAAGAGGAACCCAGAGGTGTGGCAGCCCTTTTCTATCTTTTGGTGGTAAAGGGGTCTCCCTTTATGTAGCAATTAATTATGTATTTTTATAGATGCAGAAGTGGGCAATTGGAAAGGTTGCAGAGACAGAGTTAGGGAAAAATGCACTAGAACCAATAAAAAAAATAAAGCGTCTCTTTGAAGTGAAGAAAGATTGGAGAATTTTGAAACTTTTATGATTAACTATATTTGACCAGTACAACTCCTTTAACAGGTTGTTTACAAGACTCAGTAGCGTGAAAGACTAGGATCAATCCTACAGGTGACAAGTCTCTTTTTAGTAAGAAAAAAGCAGGTGCAAAACTGTAATAACATTATAGGTTTTATCTTCTTTCTCTGCCCAGTAGCAGTTTTAGCAGTAGCCAATGAGAAAATATTGAGGAGAGAGGCTAATTGTGGCCTTACATTGAAAATCCTGACAGGATCTGACACACAAAATGTGAAAATGTCCCATATTATAAAACTCTTTTTGACTTGTTGGACAAAAGAAAAAAATGGCATATTTTTATAGTGGCTACAAATATGCAGAAAGAATTTTATAGGAAACAGGAACATATTAAAGACTAATAAAAGCATACTATTGTTGTTGTATGGTGTTCCATAATATCTCAGTTTGAATTAGAAACTGATAATGTTATCCAAGAAGGAGCTCTTGTAATTTCAATGCATGTACTCAGATAAAGTTCCCAGCTTTTGCTTTGAAAGATAAATCAAGGAAAAAATTTCATTTATTAGCAGATTCCAGATTTGTCTGTGAGAAGTCCTTAAAAACATATATGTGGATTTCAAGTTGGTAAACTTTTCTTTAAGACTGTTAAGTAGAAAACAGTAAAATAATCTAGGAATTGAAAATTGATAAGGCACTCAATTATTAAAAAATCCAAAGATTTTAAAGAAATCTTTTACTAAAGAAAAAAGAATTAAAAAAAAGAAAGAAAAAGAAATGCTTGAAAGTTCATGAAATCAAGGATTATCAGATGAAATTAGAAAGGGTCTAAACAACATCGCAGACAACAATATGGAGCAAATCTAAAGCCAAATGGGAAATGACAGTTCATTCTAGAATATAAATTATCATAGACTTGCTTGGATAGTTTGATCTAGAGCGCTCTTTCCATGAGGAGATAGTCCTTTCCTATACAGAAGGAATCAGGATCCAATAGATGTGAAGAAGTATTTCTTCCTGTATTCCTCCCTGTATTAAGGAAGAAACACTTCCCTGGTATCCCTAATCGCTCTCTTATTATTCATAAAAATCTAAACCTCCAAGCAAGATCTTTATTGGAGGCTGTAAGGAGAAGGCAGCACACTGCTTTCATAATTTCACTAGTAGAACAATACTGAGGGTGGGAATCCACTCACAAGAATATAAAGCATTTCTTTTCTCCAAATTTACAGATTTAATATATAAAAAAAGAAAAAAACCAACAACTTTCAAAATAGAATTCTCCAATGAGGTTATTTCAAAATGGAAAGACTAACAATTCCTCTTCCACATTCAGAGGCCAGAATTAAAAACAGGAAATGGATGCTTTGCTCATGGTTTTTAAAGATATTTTTTGTCTTTGAATGTTATTACAATGTTTAGCTAGAGAAACAAGAAAGGTAATAGTTCAGATAGTTCAATAGTGGGCAAATTTAAAATCAGTCATACAATGGCAGACTAAAATAAATTAGTCGCCTACTTGATCTCTTTGAAAATCTATAGCAATATAAAGCTAGTGATCATTGGCATTGGCACTGTACTATTTAAAAATAGAGAAAAGTGATCAGTGAAAAGTGAAAAGTGATGGAGTTATCGATGCCTGGTGAAAGCTACAAAAATGGGATAAAAATGTTTCAGATATGGTTGCATTTTCACCAATTTCATCAGAACAATGAAATACAAACTGACTTGAGCCACTGTTATTTGTCCTTTTTTTTTTTTGTTCTGCCCATCCTGAATGGCTGCAATCTTTAATAAATAAAGTTCAAGGCTAAAATTCAAGGGTATAGTGATCAGGAAAGACTGGTGCATTCACCTATTGTGACTTGTGAAACAGACTAGCAATAACCCCACCCCACATTCTTAAGTCTGGAAAGCATATACATTATGCACTAAAAATAATTCACTCATTTTTATGGATTTGCTTCAGATGTTTTATACAGAGAGAAGAATAGTAAATCACGTCACGTTTAATCTTGTTCAATTCACCATGTATGAAGTATATATATATATATTTTAATATGGCAATAGGAGAACTGAAATTAGATGGGTATGTTCAAGACTCACAAGCACTGCACCTTTACAATCATTCAGACAAAACACATGCCAGTATAAAAATAGTCACAGTCATCTTAAAAAAGGTCTATCAGCATGCAAAGTGAGCCATTAGTGATTACAACAACACGTCACCTTAAAGTTGGTAATGGAAAATGTATAACTAAACAATAGTTGGGAATGACAGCAAGACTGCTGCATGAATTAACAACCTATACATCAATATTTTTTCAAGAGATAAGGCTATGGAGTGGGAAGGCATATTTTAATTTTGATTATGTCATTTTAACCAACAGTTGATAAATATACAGAATATTTATAACTCCTGAATACCAGAAATTGGAGATTGACAATAACAAATGCATGATTTCTTCACTGGTTAATGGTCACAATCTCCAGTTTCACTTTAATACATGTTTCCCTTTCTATTGTAATGTAGTTTCAAAAGCCAGTATTTTGACATCACCTGCAAATGGAATTATGTTGTGAGAAGTAGTGAAGTGAAAAAAAAAATGAAATTCTGCACATATAGCATCCAAGAAAATGAAGACAGGCAATAGTGAAAGGGAATGGCTGAAAAGTAAGTGAGTGAAAGAGACAGAGAGAAGGACAGATACCTACCCCAACCTGCGCTATCTAGCTATCGCCCTGTGGACTTACAGTATCACCAATAGGTTCACCAAATGGATCACTGTTGGATGAGGCCTGAGATCCATCAGGCTAGAATATAAGAACATAACACCTTTTTTTTCAACAGCAGAAAGGAAAACAACATCAGAGGTTATTTTCATGCCATCAATGCATTTCGTCAGTTACCCACTATGGATGAAAGGCCAAAATAAATTGAATACCCATGACCCTGATTTTATGGGATTATTCAGTCCTCATGATCGTATTGCTAGGAAAATGTGCACTACTTTATAGGAATGGACAGGAGAAACCTATCACAGCCCCCGAGAATCAGAATCATGATCAAAAGTTCCCCCAGGGAAATCCTCCCCCCAACAATAGAAAGTCTGCGGGAATTTAAAAAAAGTGTTTAAAAATAAAATACTTTTTAAAAAAAGAAAGAAAAAGAAACTGCCATCCTGAATATAAAACCAGTTTGCAAGTAATGTTTTAGTTCAGTCCATGTTTGTGGATAATACTAGCATTGTAAATATTGTGAAGTAAAACCACTCCAGGCAGACGGCTTTTAGTGGAAATTTAATTTGTGGATAATTCTTTAAAGAAGTGGATTTTTGAACAGAGTCATTTTGTTGTTTTGTTATTCTGATTTATTACATTATTTTATATAAACATAATATATATTTTCAAATCATCTTCCATTTTTTGTACCATTTTATGTTGTTAAATTAGTCTCTGATTATATGGACCCCCTTTTCCTGAGCATTATCCTTTTCAACTTTTAATACATTCTTATTGAATGCAAATTAAGTATGACTTCCAACTAATCCCTTTCCTTATTCAAGCACAGGAGGAGGAGTATTAAGAGAAGTAATAAGAGAGTATTAAGCCATATACAGGTCACCCAAAACTTTCTCTGTGCAATTGAAATAGTTCATTTTGCATTCAAATCCTACTTATGTTTCTATTTATAAGAAAACTGTGATAAAATCTAGCTACTGATGCAGATTTTAAGTTTAGCTCAATAGATAGAGCTGACAGATAATCCGGATTGCAGAACAAAGGAAGACACCAAAAAATGACAACCATTTGATGATAGGAAAGATATACGATTTTTGCTGCCAACCAATGGTCACCCAGATTTGGTCACCCAGA
Source organism: Oxyrhabdium leporinum (assembly GCA_032468155.1). NCBI lineage: Eukaryota > Metazoa > Chordata > Lepidosauria > Squamata > Cyclocoridae > Oxyrhabdium > Oxyrhabdium leporinum. Next base: position 47,117 of record JANHFL010006257.1, read on the forward strand.
TTTATGCAAGCCAGATCTCACAGCCCAACTTAGACAAGAATGAACTTAAAATGTCGCCATACTTTTAAGTGGAAGGATACAATGTTTTGCACGCTTCTTAAGTTGCCTGTGCCTTTTTTGTCCTTACAGTGGTACCTCAGTACTTGATTGCTTCAAAACCTGTTGAATTTGGTAGTGCATTTTGATGTAAAAATCTGGTCCTGGTATTCATTGTTTGTTTGGTATGCTGTGATAGGAAGAGGCAGACGGCTGCGGACAATAGATAGGAATCAACTATGCCGGGAAGCTTGTTGATAAAGAAAGCATGCAGAGGATAGCCGCAGAGGACAGATAGAAACTCGGCCATGCTGTAAGGTCACTGACATAGGAAAAGAGACAGACAGGAATTTCTTCCTGGTTGGAAAAAAGGTCATGTGGTAAGTCACATGAGTTGTTTGGTTCTTGTTTTTAGTACTTGTTGCGCCTCCTAGAACCAATTAATGATGAGTACTGAGGTAGCACTGTATATCTTTTTGTCTTTACCAGCTAGGAACCATAAATTTAAAGGGACTCTATATCCTTTCAAGTTACCCTCTTTCTACACTTCTTGAATCTTATCTCTTTTAAGAGGTAGCAAGAGAACTGAACCAAGAAGGTCCAGTTTAGTAGAAACCAATCAAAAGAAGAAACACCCCAATAAACTGTATAAAGTGACATTTTGTAGATGTAAATGTCAAGCTATAGTGAATTGCCTTCAGTTTTAACTCTTCTGTAGTATGCACAGTATGTCTTATTAGTAAACATCAGGGCTGATCAGGAAGCTGTACATCATACTCCACAAGTGTTATTAGTGGCGAATAACCAAGAGAATAGTGAAAGAACTTTAAGTGGCAGTGGGAGGAGAGGGAAAGGAAGTGGGAAGGTTAAACAATTTCTCTAAATTTAAACATGCATATTTCTCTTAAAATTTAAAGGTACAAATCTATGAATATTGTTAACGGTTCAGCCAAAATAAATGAATGAATATATTAATAAACGGGAGCTGGGTTACTTACTGCTTCTTGCTCTTCACTTTTGCTTGGGCTTTCGAAGCCCTCTTCAAAGAGGTCATCTGCAGCAGCGTCACTGGTATGAGATGCCGAGGATTTAGATGGAGAACTCTGTCTAGGAGCAGGAGTTGGGGCTAACAAAACCAATCAATCAAACAAATAAGTACACAAATTAGTACTGTGGATTCTAAATGTCATTTGGTAACCTCTTGAACTGTTGTGAGAAAAATGGGGTGATCTATGAACTTAGTGAATGGGGTGATCTATGAAACATATGTGTCTATGACAAGTTGGCTTAATTAAAAGTTAAGATTCTCCTTAATAAAGTGCTTAGAGACCACTCCTTTAAAACAAATAGGATTTAAAATGTGACTTTAATTTTATTGCTTCAGCAAAAATCATACATGTTTCACCCTTCATTTGATAAGTCCATGGATAAAGAACTGGCAGTACATAACTGGAGGGAGAGAGGGAAGCATACCAGGGTGCTGCACACCTAGTTTGATTCCAACATGTTTAAAAAGTACAATATATGTTATTTTAACATTTACAGTCCTCTACACGTCTCCAAAATTACTGCTGTTGTTGCTGATACCAACACTGATTGAGATGCCTCTATAATTAGGGTAATGATATGCAATTATATATCTCTACCCGTAGTCAGACAGATGATGCGGTGCTGGCCGAGTGCCTGGAGGCTGTAAGGGTCTGGATGGCGAAGCAACTGGCTTCAATCAATCCTGGCAAGATGGAGTAGCTCTCGGTTTATGTACCCCAGGCCCAGTTCATATTTCATCTTCAACACTGGATGGGATGGCACTTTCCTGGACTGAGTTGATGTGCAATTTGGAGGCTCTCCTAGATTCATGATTCATGAGGTGGCTAGGGGAATCTTTGCATAGATTTGTCTTGTGTTCTAATTACACCCTTGCCTAGACTGTGAGTCTTTGCTCATGGACATTCCTGCCTTACTCAATTTCCATTTGGATTACTTCAGTGCACTCTACATGGGGCTATATTTGAAGGCCACTTGGAAACTACAACCAGTCCGGAATGGAGCAGCAGACACAGTGATGGATGCCCCTAGATTTACCCACATAACACCTTTGTTGTGCAAGCTGCACTGGCTATCAGTCTTCTTCTGGGAAGAAAATGTTCACCTTTAAAGCCTGAGGTCAGATTTTCTGCTGGATCACCTCTCCCTAAGGACATCTACCTATCCTATCCTAGCAGGTAGTATGGGCACACTGCTAGTCCCTTCCCTTAAACATTGCCACCTTATGGGAGCTAGGAAGCATGCTTTTCCATACCTGCACTATGGAACATTGTTTACCCCGGGGTATCCTCCCAAGCTTTTGGAAAGCATTGGAAACCCAGATTTTCACCAAGCACTGAGATACATTGAGGTAGGTGAGAGGATTTTATGAAAGACTGTGTGTCAGAAACGTAACTTTGGTCTAGGTGTTTAATATTTATGGCTTTAATATTGATAGTTTTAATTGGTGATTGGAAGCCACACAGTTATAATGGACAGCCATATAAGTATTTGAAATAACTAAATAATATTGTGAAATAAATCAAATCTAAAATCAACAATATTGCTTTCGACTATTTTGATAGGCAACTGTTGCATGAGATGTTCAAAGTACACACAGCACAGCATGCATATCATTTTTTTCACCTGCAATTCATCGTAATTAGATTGATCCACATAAAATGTTTTTGCAATAATGTTATCACAATAATCAAGTAAGGCTGGAGATTCAAAATTCAAAACTGGCAAGTTATCACTACATCAAGGATAGCTGCTATTGGAAGAAAAAAAAGTGTTGAATTGCTACTGAATACAAATCTAGTTCTGGTTCTTATGCCTCTTTAAGATAGCATTACATTGTTATTCAAAATGAAATTCATGAAAGCAGAATGTACAGATTTCCATAAATCTGACACAATTATTTGAAGTTTATGTTTTCCCACCTTCAAACAGAATGCATATGGCTCAGAAAAAAAGAGAAATAAGGCTAGAGCAGAAACACTGAGATACTCACGTGAATTTGTTGATGGTGTTGTAGATGTCACAGGAGTTAGATTTAACTGAGAGATATCAAAGTCATCACAATCATCTGCTTCCTGTGCCATTCCAACTTTGTTAAAGTAACTGGAGAAGGCCTCTGAGGTACAACTGAGGGAAGGCTGATCTGGTTTTCGTGATGGTACTGGAGGTGCCTGAGCCATCTGGAAATCTTTAAACATTTCTTTTCCAGCTTGCTGCCTTGGGCTATCTGTCTGTGGACTTGATCTAGTGGCATCACTGGTAGGTGGAACAGTAGCAGTGGGAACAATGGTACCTTGAAACATGGCTGCTTGTAAAGGCAAAACAGTTTGTGTTGGCATGAAGGCAGCAGGTTGAAACTGACCAGCTACAGATGGCCATGGTTGCTGGGTAGGAGGAAACATCCCAGGTTGTCCCCATGCAATTGACTGTCCTCCTTGCATCACCTGAGCAACTGGAGGCTGAGCACCCATGGCCAGTTGTTGTTGAACAAGTGGTTGCTGTCCCCAGAAGGAAGGCAGGACAGCTCCCATTGCAACATAACCTTTGGTAAGAAAAAGAGAATGGGTAGTGAGCACAAGGCAGGAATGGTAAAAACAGAGCAATGGAAACAAAACACAAATGCTCCTAACCTAGGAGAAAAAGCATTTTACAAACCTCCTTTTTTAAATAACCAAACTTATTTATTTCCTCTTTTATTTTTGACACTGTTCCATCATTCAATAGTAATTTTGACTCTGAAAAGACTATCCAAAAAGACTTATGCAGTTGGTGCTGATTTATGCAAAAAAATAGTTCCTTATCCCAGTTTGGAAAAATGACAACTATATATACAGGTATGTATTGATATAAGCTGCAAGAAAGCAATATTTTTAGAGAGAGGGAGACAGAGATAATGATATGGCAGAATTATAATTTTCCAAACTGTGTGTATAAGTGCACATATACCAGTTTCCATACTATGTGGAATTGCATTCCTCACCCACCAACTTGCTTTGGAATGGATGGGACTTGGCATTTGCAAGCAAGATGCAACAAAATGTTTTCAGTCATGTTTCTTTTAATGCCCATGAGCTCATGAGTCCAGATTGAAAAGATCAACAGTTTGTTAGAATATAGAATATTTCTGAAAGATCTATAGGTATAGGCTACAGGCTGGAACTTAATGCTTTTTTTTGTTTTTATGCTATAATGGACAGAAAAGAGCTTAGTAAAGGAACATATTAACAATGTCAGTAGATGAAATGTTATTTACAGAAAAAAGAGAACAATTTAGTAAGCCAAGCCATTTGTTGAAGGTAAGAAGACTTCCTTAGACCCAACCGCTGCATCTGTTAAGCTAGAAGAGTTCGATTGGAGCAACATAAAAATCTTCGGCCATGCTACCGCCTGCCACGCTCATGAGTTCATCGAAGCCTAGCACACCACAAGCCATTCCATCAACAGACACATTGACCAACAACCAGCCTACAAAGCCCTCAGAATCCAAATCAACTACACAAATATTTTTGCATAGGAGTGTTTCAGAATTTTACTTTTAGATTATGAGCTATGTGCAGCCTAAGGTATGCACATAGCTTTATGCATAAATGTAAAATTACACCTTGACCTAGCAGTGGGTCAGTGGCAACTGTTTCAGAATTCAAAAATAGCAGGAACAAGTAAATTTAACATCTGGAAACCTTTTTGAGCTTCAAAAGAGGGGCAAAATATTAACAAAATTTGCATTTTGGTCTCTGAAGAATACTGAACAATAGTTTTCATCCTTTAGTGCTACCGATGCCTCGAAAGAAAAAGAAATAATCTTAAGAATCAAACAGTCCTTTAATAATTAAGAGTGATTATTATTTTGATTATGAAAATCAAATTCTCAAGGGCTCGCCCAAATTTGCAAAATAAGAATGATTGGGGGAAAAATTGGCTGAGATGAGGTGAACATTCTGTCTGTGATGTTAAGTCTGCAATGGCTCATATGTTACAGATATGTGAACAAAGAGGTATGAATCAGTACCCAATTACTAAAATTGCAAATCATACAAGATCTACCCAGGGCTTCAAATGTTTTGATGTGTAACACAATAATACCCCTTGGACCCAGATTGAGCTTCAAATTTCCAGTTAAATATCTTGATGGGAAAGATTTACCTGAGGGTACAGCAGCAGTGCTGTAAGGTACAGAACTAAATACCTCTGTACCAGCAGGAAGTGACTGGGATGAAGATGGGATAAAGGCATCACCTGGAGTTGCAGGGGTCTATAAAACAAAAAACAATTAAAATGTCTTGATAAGCTGTCACAGGTCATATTTCAAGTGCTGCTTTCATTGCCAAGAACTACTTCCATATCTTTCCCTAATTAAAAGAGCTAGTGCATGAACGAGAAAAGCCAACAGTGGATGATGGGTGGGAGTAGTAGAAGAGAGAGGGCATAAATGTGAACAAGTGACAAGGAAAGCTACCTATCATTAGAAGCAGGATGAGAAATTGTACCACCAAATTCTCATAAAATTTGTAGATATTTGGCAAAATCTGAAAGTGTTCTTTTGCAACTTCTGAAATGTATGCAAATTCTTTCAGCACCTGTTTCTTCATAAAAGTCTAAGGCTGTGTAATTTTAGTAACTTCACAGGGGATTAGCATAAGTAATTAGGTTTTAAAAGTAAGATAATTAGCAACGTTATAGAGGAAGAAATTCAAACTAGGTAACCCTTTTTGGAATCCTGTCAAATTCAGTCTTCAGTCTTTCTCATGAATATCAAAATGTGTTATATATTGATATTATAAAAATGTTTACATCAGCATGTAACAAATAATCCAGCAATTTTAACAGCAATACTTACAGGGGGAGAGGTTATATCAGGAGGAGTGGACATATCCCCAAACAGCTCTAGTTGGGGAACAGCCTGTAAATAATTTCAAAATAAGACAGAATTAGCCATATTTTCCTAATCCATGGAGAGGGAAAGCAAGTTCAATTTCTCAACATTAGCTATTGTAAAATAAATTATTTAGGTACTGATTGCCAGGTTTTGGGTACTAGGAGAACACGCTAAAAAATTATGCAGTATTTTACAATTTAATGTTTAGTATCTTTTTTTCATAGAATTTTTTTTTTGTTTTTTTTGTAGGGAAGGAATTTTCTATTCACCCAGAACAGAAATATTAATTTGATTTCTGTACAGATAATTCTTGACTTACGGCCACACTGGAGCTCAAAACTTCTGTTGCTAAATGAGACATTTGTTAAGTGAGTTTTGCCCCATTTTACGATCTTTCTTGCCACAGTTGTTAAGTGAATCACGGCGGTTGTTCAAGTTAGTAGCATAGTTGTTAAGTGAAACTGGCTTCCCCATTGACTTTGCTTGTCAGAAAGTCATAAAAGAGAATCACATGACCCCGGGGATGCTGCAACAGTCATAAGTGTGAAAATGGTCATGTCACTTTTTTCAGTGCGGCTTAAAATCGAACAGTCACTAAATGAACTGTTTTTAAGTCGAGGACTATCTGTATTTAACTGAATCGAATATAGAGAGAAGCCCATGAACATCCTTGTGAAGCTTTGCACCATCACTTATGCCTTGATTTCTGCTCATCTTCTATGCTGGTTTATCTTTTTTATTGTTTGAAACCGTTCATTCCATTATCAAAATATTGTCTTATTTCCCATTTTGAGCCACTGAAAACCGGCATATTAATATTAAAACTAAATAGGCAAACAAATAAATAAAACCAACAGTAAACATAGATGGCCTTCTGTTCAACTCCAATAAAACAATTTGAAATCAGTGTAAATAAAAATGACATTTAATCGTATATCCAGAAGAGATATGAAAGTAATAATATCTATAATTGGATTGACAAGCACTGGATTAGTCTTCAGAAATGAAAGATATTTAGTTTTGTGCCTTTGAAAGGAAATGAGATACAATGATTAATATGAACCATGCTAATTGCAATGTTTGCAGGACTTTTCATCTTTACTAATACTCAAGAGTCAAATATATGTTTCAGACATAATTCATATCTTTTTAATGGCCAGAATGTGTAAAGTAATTTAGAAACTACTGTTCAAAAAAGTGGCTTCCGAGTTTTAAGTTTGTTTTCTTATGGACACATTTCAGGAAAAGGATGCTAACTGTCGAGGTCAAATTAGTGTAAATAACGGGTCTCAGAGATGAAAAATGAATCAATTAGATCCTTTCTGTAGCATTTTTTAAGGAACGAAACAAACAGTACTTATTTATTTGCATAACTTATTGGCTGCCTCTTATATAATGATTCTAGGCAGCTCCATAACAATCTATAAAAACAAAGATAAAAACAAAAATATTCTTCTGCCCACCCGTCTTCTGCCTGCCCATCCCAATACAAACTCTAGCCTAGTTTAATTCTTGGGGTGGTTTTCACAGCCTTCTGGATAGCTAAAAAGGTAGAGATCTATCAAATTTTAAGGCTGAAGTGGCCACCAAGAAGGCATGCCTCCAAAGTCCCATCAGTGACAATATTTAAGGGAGAGGATCTGTAGTGTTCCCATCCTATCTAATCTAGTAGGGCAGCCAGATACCTTCAAAACTAGCCTAACCCTATGCCATTTAGGACTTTAAAGGTGATAACCATCACTTTGAATTGCCCACAGAAAGTACCTGGGAACCAGTGCAGTTCATGCAGCTGTATTATAACTCAGGTGAACTGCAGAGCAAGCTTCATGTGCTGCTTCATTCTGGACCAGTTGCAGCTTCCAGCTAATTTTTCAAGGGCAGCCCCATTAGAGAATATTACAATGATCCAACAGAAGATAACTAAGATATATGATTCTGAACAAGGCAGAAATACTTGCAATTGGCACAGAAGATGAATTTTGTACAAGCCCCCCTCCCCCACCTCTGTCCTGACTGCCACCTGCTCTTCCAGCAGGAGCCATGCACCAGACACATCTGGGTGAGTTTACCCAGAGTCAAAGATGTCAACTCTCCGAACCCGATGGGCAGGGATAAAGACCCACAACCACTTGATCTCGCTAGGGTTCAGTTTCAGCTGGCTTCTCCCCATCCAAGTAGCTTCAGTATTTAAAGAGAAAGTTACTAGTTTTTCCAGAAAAAAATGAAAATACTACTACCAAAAATACTAGTAGGATAGAGGAGGATGAGCCATAGCATTATGAAAAGCTTCATTTAATAAGATGCCACTCATTTCTTGAGGTTGCATTTTTTGTGTAGTAAGAAGACAGAAAACCCCTGCTCCTTAAAAGGGATTTATTTCCCAATTGTTATGGGAAAATACTTTTTCAGCTTTTAGAATTCTAGTGTGCTTTGATAAAGCAGTGCTTTGGTTAAATTAAATTTTTATTCTAAGAAGAATAAAAACATCCTGTACTTTTTACAATCAGGTTACAAGTGTGCTATTATACAAATTGTGGCTTCAGAGGTAAAGAACCAGTTGTGTAATGTTATGTCTGAAGCTGAAACTCATATATTTCTCATCCTTATAAAAACATAATTATTGTAAAGGCAAGCATCTTTGGCAAAGTGAAATTTGTGCTTAGCAAACTCAGTCGTCAGTTGAATTTGCAAATGTAGCATACCTATGTTTATGATAGCTGCAACTGCACAGTGAATTATTTATGGAAAGATGTAAAGAAAACATGATGAGACGACAAACTGATGAACTAGATGAGGAATTGCACTAGCATGCAAATAATGAAATTAAGAAAATTAACTTGACAATATAAATACATGGCCTGTTTCAACACTAATCAGTTTCTTTGCAAGTACTTATTTTATTTGAAGTAAATCAGAATATTGCCTGCTTCCATGTGAATTTAACAGAAACTATTCCTATGATAATTGCATATTAAAATGTTTTTTGCAGTAATGAAACTGGACAATCACAGAACTGATTATTTATTGCTCATAAGACATTGGTATATGTGATCCTAGTAAAACTATAAACCAAGCTGCTAGCCCCTATGAGGATTGAGAATGATCACTGGATCAATGGAACATATTACATGTAGGAATTGATAGGCAGAAATTCTTTCCTTGGAGCACATTGCTGAATTTTAAATATTTGCAAACAGGTGTTTTCTCTAACTAGGAATAGGAAACTTAGTATGCTCCAGATTTTTGTAAGCTACAATTCAGACAAGTCCTTATTGGCCATGTTGGCTGAGACTAATAAATACTGAAATAGAAGGGCATCAGATTGCCTATGCCTGCTTTCAGCTGTTCACATCTGAACAACTTTACTTTCAGATCTTTCATTGATCTTATACATAAGCATGAACATATTTTATATCTTGAACCTTTCTTAATATGAATATATAATAAAATATAGTTAATATAAACATTTCCCTGATTTGCATATTTGCATTTGCATAGGTTTTCTAGTCCAATGTTTTGCCAATATACTTACATATAGATATATAAGTCTATGTATTAAACATTTCTAGTGTCACTCAGTAAATATCCTATGTTCCATGTAAATAAAAAATGAATTCATATGCCATATTTTATAAACATGAATTATGTTTACTTCTTTGCCTATTACTTGGTCATTCTCTTTTTAAGAACGAGTATTTTTTTTCTGTAAAACAAATGGGAAAGTAGAGAATTTTCAAAATCAGAGAATTATGAATGTTCCTGCTAAACATACAGAGTTTTGGAAACAGATTTTTCAGTTTCCAACCTGGTTTAAAATAAACCAAGTTCATTAATTTTTTCACACACTAAATCTAATCATTTAAGACCATTAATATTTGAAGAATGGTGTGTATATATTGCATTTAAAAGCAAGGATATCTTATTAATATTATATAAAATATGACTATGTAAACTTGAAAAAAGAGTCTTGATTCAAAGACCAAAACACTCATTTGAACTGAATCTTCAAATAGATTAAATAGTTTTTTTTAAAGAAAAAAATCCCTTTGACTAGCTCTGGAAAGATTTGAAGCCTTTGGACATTTGCAGACTTTCTAAGCTTTGTAGAGAGAGCTTTCAGATTTTCTTTTATATATAAACTAAGCTGGGGAGAGGGGGTAATGTTAATGAGTACCTGGTCAATGAATGTAATCACTGCCCCAGATATAGAAGTGGTACTCCCACAATCTCACTCAATTGCTACTCACACAATCCCTCAATTTAGGTGGGATCACCAAGAAGGAGAGGGACAGGGGAAGATATGCTTATTCCTGCTTTTTCTTTATTTTTGTTTTACATCTACCAGGGGTGTCAAACTGGCGGCGTGTGGGCCAGATGCCACCCCGGCAAACCAAAAGAAATGTCTTGATACACCACGTGATACAATAAAGTGTGACACCCATGATCTATGCCTTATTACTTTTCTTTAATTCACTTCTTTATCTGATTTGCAGCATAGATCCTTCTCATATCTGTATCTAATCCATAATTCTTTTGTATTGTCTTATTGCTTCCCATTAATCATAACAATTATTCATGCTACTTATTTTGTTTTCCCCCCGAGTAGGTCAATTTTATGTTTTGGTCTCGAATATCCTTGAATTCATGTTAGACTATTCTGTATAACTTTTTTTTTATAGCACACTGTATTATATACTGAATAGAGACTGTATATACAAATATTTCTCAGTGTTTGTATTTTTTAATTTCTATGTAAGTATATGGAACATGTTATGTTATTTTCAGGAGATGCTAACTCTGCCACTGAGCCAGCCAACAAACTTATAAAAGAGCTTACATTTTAAGCAATTTTTAATTTTATAAAATTACAATATGATAATTTTTATATTGTTTCAACACAACTTCTCTTACAAATTTTGCTGGACAGTTTTCAGGCTGTTGTATCTGTTTTTAAGAGAAGTGCAGAAACATTTTAAAATTTCATTGCAGTCCCAAACCTTGAAGATATCAGACTGAAAATTTAATTAATATCCTTTAAACGGTTATGTTCTCACATTTCTCCAAAAAAAAGATAGCAGTTGCAGGCATTTTCATGTTACCCCATCATAAGCTATAGTCCAATATTTATTGGTTATCTGCAAAAGTAGAGCATTGTTTCATGATGAATGGTCATAATTCAAATCTAAATCAAATTCTTGGAGGCCTAGAATTCTTTTAAAATCTATTTCACCAAATCATTAAGAATTGACCATACAGTTAATCCATAGATTGCATTATACTAAAATTATATTCTATAAAGTATAACACTACGATGTTTCACAATGAATCTTATTAGTTCCTGTCTGTCATGTTATACTGGTATGTGCTTTAATATAACATGAAAAAATATTATTCAATTTCTTCTCCTAAATGAAATATATATTTAAAAAAAAACAGTATTATATATATATATATATCTCCTTATTACATTAAGTGATCAATGTCTATTTAGACCTGTGAAAGATCTATGAACAATTATTTTCACAACTAACAGAGAATTAGCTTACCTGAGTGATTCTACCAAGATTTTCTTCTATGTCCAACAACAGGTTTTCATTCTCCAGCTGTAATGGATGATTGATGAACATGAAAATGGATGATTTATGAAAAATGACATATACTATTGGACACAGCAAAGATGAGTTCAACTATTATTGATTTAACATCTGAGCAAAAGCCATTCCAATAGTTTTTATTAAAATGCTTTTGCTCATGTTAATAATAACATAATTAGACTGAATAAATACTGTATATGAGATTAAATTCATGCCAATGCAATGAACTGAAAATGGAGCATGAACACAGGTGTATATTAGAATTCAGAATGAATCCACAGTTCTTCTGCGGATATAACTTAAGATCACCCCTATTTATGCCACCCATCGTAAAAAAGATAAAATAGGTTGGTAGGTAGGTAGGTAAGTAAGTAAGTAGGTAGGTAGGTAGGTAAGTAAAGTTTTCAGTCTCTTCCCAGGAATGAATGGGAGTAACTGGTTTATTACATAAGAAAGTTGAGAAAGGATAAAAGTGGTCATGTTCTCTATATATTATGCTCATATTACTTGTGCTTTTCATATGCATCCTTTACTTTTTCCCCCTCAAAAGGTAAAAATATATGTGAGAAAAATAAATCCTACAGTTGGAGAAGTTATAATGACCTCATTTGATGCTGAAAAGGCATTTATCCTTTAATAGTACTTCCATGGTGCCTTTTGTTCTTCTGGCACGTTCAGAGAAATAGCAATGGAAATAGCACTTAAACTTATATACCACGTCATAGTGTTTTATAGCCTTCTCTAAGCAGTTTACAGAGTCAGTGTATTGCCCCCAACAATCTGGTCCTCATTTTACCAACTTCGGAAGGATGGAAGACTGAGTCAACCTTGAGCCGGGGAGACTTGAACTGCTGGCAGTGAGCAGAGTTAGCTTGCAACACTACATTCTAACCACTTCACCACCACAGCTCATTCCATCCCCCCCCCTTTTGTAATAAGGTTATCCTTATTACATATTCCTCCTATCATGATGGCTTGATTAAACAATATACCCTTATCATATTCAATCTGGCAGCTCATTAATACATGATAGCAGTGTTCCAGTATTTTTTGTTACACAATTTATTGTTACACAAATATTGTTTTGCAGGGGAATAGCTGTTGCTTTGTAATGTCTTCAATTTAACAGGGAAGAGCTGAACAACTGGGCAAAGATAGCTGAATTGCTTAAATATATATAGACATACATATTTTTCTCTTGACTATTCTAGAGTGAACCTAGCCATTGCTATTTGGATTTCTCCTTAAAGGTATCACACATAGGTCTTGGTTATATAAAGTTGATTTATTGCGTGAAACATTTTCCCAAATCATTTTTATTCAATGATATCAACATGATATGAAATCTGATTTTTGGAAAAATACTATTTAACTAAATTATTCAGCAAGACTTTACAAAATGAATATGGTTCATTTTGAAAGTTTATTTTTAACTATTGTAACTACCTTTCAAAACTGTTTCTGTTTTTCAGAAATTCAGAGTTTCAATCAGAATATCAACATTCTAGTAATTAAAATATTCAAGAGTCATACTAGAATTCAGAATAGTAAATGATAAAAGGGAGAGGGTAGAATATAGGTTTTTAACCAAAGGTTAAAAAGGTTTTACCATCTGGGGAAAGCAATTTCAGTTAATTCTGAATGACTGTTAAATCTGAACTGACATTATTTGTATCAATGTATGTTATCAATTTATATCATTTACATCATTATACAATTGATGCGTTTAGGGCATCTGTATCAATTTATACCATTTGTTTCATCACACAAAAGAATATAATATATTCATAATGCAAAAACACCAAGTACATTAGTTATATGTATAGCATTAACTAATACAAATTATGTCAATTATGTTATTTGGGCTATTTCAGAAACAACAGACATTATTTAGGTATTCAATTTGAACTAATTGTAGTTTGTTGGATCTGAAGTCTGCTAAATTTGGACAATTAAGCTTTTATTGCAATTAAAAACTTTCATGCAGCGTACAAGTATAAAATTAAGACTCCAATCAGTAATATGCGTGATAGAACAAAATTTCCTTTTCATGGCACCAAAAATATGATAAAGTTAGCACTCTTTTTGGAGGAGTTATTCCTAAATGGAGAACTACTCCTGGAAAACCAATGTGGTAGAATAATTAAGATGGCAGAGTAAGATTGTGGTAACTTTGGTTCAGGACTACCATTATCCAAGTCTGCTATGTGACCATGAGCCAGCCATTCCTTTTAAGCCCATGCAGGGATTGCTGTTATTTGGGGGGCTGGGGGAATCAAGGGACATTCTCACCCAAGCCTGATGCTCCTGAAGGAGAGTTGAATATAAATCTAACAACTAAAAAGGACTACTTCTGGATAGCCAACACATCTGAGTCTTTCATGATCAATCTATTCTGGTCAACCTATTCTCTAAAGCACCTGAAGACAGGACAAGAAGTAATGGATGGAAACTAATCAAGGAAAGAATCAACCTAGAACTAAGACTAATTTCCTGACAGAACAATTAATCAGTGGAATGACTTGCCTCCAGAAGTTGTGGGTGTTCCAACACTGGAGGTTTTTAAGAAGAGACTGGACAACCATTTGTCTGAAATGGTATAGGGTTTCCTGCTTGAGCAGAGGGTTGGAGTAGAAGACCTCCAAGTCCCTTCCAACTCTACTCTATTATTATGATGATTTGGTGAACAGGTAGGAATTTGTGGGACAAGGCATTCTTTTAAAGATAGTATCTCCAAGTCAAGGATATATTTATACATTAACATTAACACACTGAATTGAGAAAGAAAATGAATTTGAGACAATGGAAATTGTAAAATAAAACTGACACAAAACTGCTTCAGTTTGGATCAGATATACATGAGATCTATAGCCTTGTGTCACCAGGCATTTAATTTATTTACAGCCTTTACAGTATTTTATAGACCCCCAATCCTGCAAGACTCCAGTAATTCACAGAAAAGCCAACATAAAATAACTGAAGCAGTATTTAAAAAAAACTCACAAAACAACTAAGATTACTGAAACCCACAATCAAGCTAGTGGAGTACTAGGAAGCATTTTTTCAGTCTTGTACAATTCATAGAGATGGAGTCAAGTACAACTCTAAGGTGTGCTTAATTGCGTGGGGCCTATAAACCCATTTTGCAAGCTTATTTTGAGGAAAGTAGGGGAAGGAGCATTATGTATTCTGGTTTTGCTCTTGAATTTTCTTTTGAAAAATAAAGTTATAAACTATTTTTTATCCTTATGAACTTCTCAGATTTGTCTCCTTTTTCTGGTTTATTCTTTATTTTTGCAAGACAAGATGGTCACTGTATATGTACCCCATATTGACCGAGAATACATGACACAGAGTTGACTCTCTCTAGATGTTTGTATTATATAGGCAAATTCAATATTGGCAAGGTGTTTCCTGATGTATCCTGGTTACCCTTGAAAGATACCTAGAACCAGCGCAGCAAGCATAAGTATTATTCTGCATTGGCAATAATCTGGCCACCATTTTCTGTAACAGTTGCAGCTTCCAAGTCCTTTCTAAAGGCAGCTCCATGGAGAATATGATACTGGCTGAGTTGTAATTAGGGTTTCTATTATATTCACCAGAGCACCTGGTTGAGATAGGCTTACAATTTCTCTCTTTTTCAAAGACTTTCCTACTGATTTATACTGGTAATAATGTAGTAAAAAGAACAATATGTCAGTGCAATTAAAGGACTAAGTGATGTACAGACAGAAACTATACCTAATTTGAAAGAAACAGGAAACTGAGGACGCATTAATAAATTACTTTAGCTCAAATCACAATCATTTGCCAAATCTAAAATTACGTTCTGCTAAAATAAAGAGAATTTATTTTTATTTCTTCTCTTTTGAACAACACTTTGTGTTTTGTCCCTATTCTTCTTACTGCCATGCCGTCTCACAGGGCATCCTCAACTGCATCAAGGGAACTGATTGCTATTTTGAAGATGTCCCAGGAAGCAGAGAACAGACTAACTAAGGAGGAACACTGTGCGGAGTTCAACAGAGTAAGGCAAGACCTCCCGGAAAACAGTTGCCCAGCATGTTACTGCATGTCCCGAGGGTCCAATTATCAAGTAGCCCTTGGGCTGTGTCTTCCATAAGTTCTTGTTCTGCATCACTTGCTGCCGAGGAAATACTTCCTATGGGTGAACCATTAGTGTCTATTAGACCATGGAAATGTCTTCGGTTGAGATTTTGCTGGGCCGCACTGCACTAACTGGGGGCAAATATTTGGTCCTATCTGTCTCTACCTTTTGACATTTCAATAGAAAAGATTTTGCCAATTAAAGTAAATAATCTTACTCCCAGTACCCTGCGCGAAACAATGAGAAGATATGTGATTGCAGAATCCTTCTATATATCCTTCCTTTTGTGAGTAGTATAATGTTTAATCACTTGGCAATGGGTCTCACCTAGATAATATATATATATATATATATACACAAACAAAGCTGATAATTAAGTCTGTAAATAATATGTGACCAAGCTACAACTGCCTGAAATAGAAGCCCTGCTAATAAACTTTGAACCTTTCTGTATCAGCATATCAGAAATAAATATTTTATGTATTGTAAAAGATGTATATGTGTCTCAGTGGGTAGCTGTTGCATTTAAATCTTGCTGTATCAGCATGTCAGAAATAAATATTCTTATTTATTCTCACAGATGTATATGTGTCTCAGTGGGTAGATGGCGTGTGCTGTAGCCAATGTATCTTTGTCTTGGACTTTGTGTGTCATGCTAAAATGCTGAGGACATCTTTGCATTAAAAGGATTAGATATACATAAGATTTCTTTATTAAAATACAGACATTCTATTTCTCTGTCTCTAGTGGAGTCATCAAAACAGTAAAAGATCAAGAACTACCACTACAAAACAGCAGTAATATTAATTTTTCAAAAGAAACGATAATCCTCAGTAGGCTACTAATGATGTTACTAGGGTATATTAATTAGCTAAGACCCAATTTAATGTGGATTACTGGATCTTGCAAGAATGAATTTGAATGTGAGATTTATATATAAAGAAAAAAATTTGATTCAAAGCAATTTGGTATCTGATGAAACAGCCTTAAAATGGGAAAAATATAACCGCTTTAGCTACTACATTTTTATTGTATTGTATTATATTTTTGGTAGAGCAGGCCAGGTTTAGAGCATACTAGCAAGTTTAGCCTCTTCTGGGAACATCAGTTGTAAAACATTTTTTAAAAGCCTGAAGTATTTATGTTATCGTATCTATTTACTACTAAAACTTGCATTGTCATGGCTTTTAACTGGGTGAAATAGTGCATCGTAGGGTAACAGTTTTTGAACGAAGGTAACTCAAATGAGCTAAATTACAGAGTGCATCCAAAATCAGGGGCTCACGATTCCTGAGGGAATTATATTTAAGAAAATTGTGGCTGCTTCAGTGCAACTAGCTGCTGGGCTGCTGCTACAGTCATGTGATCTTCGTTTTCAATGTTCCCAGTCAGACTTGCAATCCCTTGTTCTCTCCCCACCCAGCAGTAACCACTTACTGCCTTCTGGAAAGGGAAGGGGTAAGGGAAGAAGGAATTCTTGCATACCATTCTTGACTGGGACTGTCCCCTGCATGCCGTCACCGATGCATGTTGCTTCCCTCATTTGTATGGCATCTCTTGTGCACTCCATGCACCCTCCCTAACCTGCATTGCCCTCCATACACCTTCCCTGACCCACACAGTGTCTCTTGCGCACCCCCATTCATATTTCCCAGCCCTCCCTCCCTCCCTAATGCCATCCTCACCAAGTAACTCTCATGCACCCATAACATCTATGCATTTTTAACTTGTGCCAACATGCGCCCTACTTGACTCGCACTGTATGTTTTATACACCCCCAAGACCCCAACACGCTCTTTCTTGATCCACACCACTGCCTCTCAGGCATCCTTCCTGGCCTACGTCGTCCACCTGCATGCCCCCTCTCCTGAACAAGTGGCTCATCTCAAACACACACCCTTCTTAACTCACAAGGCATCTCTCACACTGAGGGATAAAGGGCTGCTTTGTTGTGTTAATTTGTAAAGCACATGCTATTTCCCTCCTCACGCTATGACTGGAGGGAAAAAGTCTTTTTCTCTCAGCACATGTTTTGAAACCTTAGTTGGGTCTGCCAACATGGAGAACAAATAGTGTAGCTAAGAGGTAAAGAGGCAATGCAGAAAGAGACGGAAGGCCTCCTTTGCCCAAAATTGTCCCAAAAGTGCTCTTTCA
This sequence comes from Oxyrhabdium leporinum, assembly GCA_032468155.1. NCBI lineage: Eukaryota > Metazoa > Chordata > Lepidosauria > Squamata > Cyclocoridae > Oxyrhabdium > Oxyrhabdium leporinum. The sequence goes on from JANHFL010006257.1 coordinate 64,935, forward strand.
AAAGGCAACTGGACTTTGTTTTTCCTTGAGGACATTTCACTTCTCATCCAAGAAGCTATCAAGCTGAAGTAGCTTCTTGGATTAGAAGTGAAACGTCCTCAAGGAAAAACAAAGTCCAGTTGCCTTTTGAAAGAGCACTTTTGGATCAACCCTAACCTTAACCTGGATGACTGAGAATCTCCATAGACTCAGGTTTCAAAATGCGCACTGAGGAAGGAAAAAGATGCTGCTGGAATTCTGTCACATGGCCGAGCAAGAGAGGACTGCCCCCCTTCCCTGTCCCCAGCTCCTGAGCTTTGCAGATCTTCATAAGGTAAACAAGCAATTGTGAGGGGTGGAGGAGGACTGTGTGAAATCCAGTGGGGAACTTAAGATCTTTGCAATAGGAAACATTTGAGCAAATCATAAAAATATCTGTCCTGATCTAATGGATGGAGACATCAACTCAAAAATGTAATAAAGTAGTTAATTGCTTTGTCTCTGTACTGAAAAATGCATTATTAAAAAGTCAGTTTAAAACTCGCACATTTTAGAAATGCAAACTCTGGAAAATTAGAGCAAAACTATTTCTTAACTCTGTTGGATTTTCATTACTCAATTGCATGACTTATTTAAAAATCTCCTTTGCTGGTAGAGCAAAAGGACTGCAGATTTTATTAAAATGTACCTATATATGCATGAACATAAAATGTTATACTTTTAAGATAACTATCGTTCATTTGTACGAGCAAATGAAAATTCTGTAGGTTCAATAATTATTGCAATAAACAAGGATTGGAAACCTCATATTGAGATATGGTTTGTATTAACTATGGTTTACTGTTACATAATAGCCTGCATCAACCTTAGCTTATTCTTCATATCATACGCACTTATCGATACCTTATATAAGAAAAGATGCCAAAAAGTTAAGAAGGTACTCCAATCTTTAATTCTGTCAGGCAACATAACACAGACACAAAGCTTTCCTTAAAAACAAGCAAGCAAACGAACAATAAAAAAGAAGAAGAAACATTATTGTTTTGGCTTGCCAAATAAGATAATGAATAATAACAAAAAATGAATTTAGATATTTTACAGATAACTGCACATGATATTGAAAAAATAAATGTGATGAAGGGGTTAAAAGCCTAAGACTGGGGGAAACCAGTTGAAATCCACTTATAATCATGGAAGCTCACTTGTTGATTATGGACTTGTTATTCTTTCAGGATAAACAATCTCAAAACCATGATGAAAATAAAATAAATGATATAGCAATAGCAATAGCACTTAGGATGGAAGGCTGAGTCAACCTTGAGCCTGGTGAGATTCGAACTGCCAAACTTCAGGCAGCCGGCAGTCAGCAGAAGTAGCCTGCAGTATGCATTCTAACCACTGTCCACCGTGGCTCATAACAGTGTAAGTTTCTTTGAATTCCTAGAGAATGATTTGCATGAAAATTATCAAAGGAAACAAGGGGAAAATATGTCGGAGAATTCAAAAATCATGCTTAGCATAGAAATATGAACAGATATTTTTTTCTCCTCTTCAGTGTTAACATAATGAAGTGAAACTAAAAAAGAGGACAATTGAAGATTGATAACAGAAATTATTTCTTTATATAATTGATAGTTTAACAGCATCATTTGTTCTATGCTCAACAATTAATTGCTTTAGAAAGGCCCTGGAGAAATTCACTGATAACTATTAATGGTTGCTAGCTTTAATAGCTTCAGATTACTTCCTGAATCATGGCAAGTGCTACTAACTCCCAAGGAACAGTAGCGAAAAAGGACAGGCTGCTTATTAGTTTCCTGAACAAATCTGTTTTGTCACTACAGGTAGCCCTCGAACTGTGACTATTTGTTTAAAAAAGTTTCTAAATCACAATTGCCTTAGAAAAAGTGACTTTTGATTGTCCTTGAAGTTATGACCATCATCATAACACCCTGTGGCCACGTAAACACAATTTGGGCACTTGGCACCTGGCTCACATTTACAACAGTAAATCATGTGATCACAATTTGTGACTTTCCTAGCTGGCTTCCAACAAGTTGCTGCTTAACAAGTGCAGTAAATATAGTTGTAAAATCAGGTCATGTGATGATTCACTTAATGACTGCATCACATAGCAACAAAAATTCTGGTCCCACTTTTGATCATAATTTGAGAACTATCTGTGTATAACACAGAATGATGGACTAAATGGTTATGATCCACCAGGATTCTTATGTTATAGAAGTATGAAGGAAGGCTGATCGATTGATTGATAGATAATGCTCCTATCCAATCTTAGATTTTTGTCATGCTGGTCTGTTTGTAGCCTAGTCCTCCAGGTTTTCCAATGGTGCATCCATTGCAGTTTTAACTGAGTTGACCCACTTCACTGCCGAGTCTTCTCTTTCCTTCCACCTTTCACAGAATTATAGACTTGCCCAGAAACAAAGATCTTCACATAATAGGTCAAAATATGTGAATTTGAGCCTGGTCAACTATGTCTTGAATGAGAACTCTGGATTGATTTGTTCAATGATACATCTATTTGTTTCTTTGGCTGGTTGTGATGTTTTCAAGATTTTTCTCCAGCTCCGAAGTTCAAGAGCATGAATCCTCCTTTAATCCTGCTTTTTCCACTTATTAATACAATTGCCTGTCTATTTAAAAGTATCCCACTGATTTTTTCATTGTCTTTTTTTCTCTTTGCTTTGGCAACAAATTCCTTTCCTTCCCATCTGCTCATAAACTAGCTTTGTATCTGGCTGCTAGGGCTGCGCTGTAGTTTTTTAAAAAAATCTACAGATTTACTACAATCTTCAGAGATCATGCCATATATTTTAAAAGTTCATATTTGATCTTATCAGAATCTAGACATTTGTATTGTTTTA
>JANHFL010006258.1:0-11925 GCA_032468155.1 Oxyrhabdium leporinum
TGGCCCCACCCACCCCACCCCGCCCTTCCCAGAAGTCTCCATGCGGCCTGGTTTGGATGCAGGTAAGTGCAGGGCACACTTGGAGGCTCGGAGAGGGCAAAAAATGGGTCTCCCGGAAGTTCGGGAAGGCTGGAAAAGGGCCCGTTTACAGCCTCCAGAGAGCCTCTGGAGCCCAGGGAGGCCATTTTTGCCCTTCCAGAGGCTTGAGGAAAGCCCCTGAAGTCCGGGGAAGATGAAAAATGGGCCTCCAGGAAATTCAGGAAGCAGCCTCCAGAGAGCCTCCAGAGCCCGGGGAGGCCAGAGGCTCAAGGAAAGCTTCCAGAGGCCAGGGAGGGCAAAAATGCCTCCCCCGCCATGGTGCAGGAGGCTGACTAGGTCATGCCCACCATGGCCATACCCACCCAGCAACCGGGCAGCGAACTGGTTGCTAAAATTTTTGAATCCGTACTACAATTTTTTAATCCCACCCTTGCAGAGGTGTCAAACACAAGGCCCGCAGGCCGGATCCGGGTCATGATGTGGTTGGATCTGGCCCGCAGGGCCATCTTGGTGCCCAATCTACCCAATGTGAAGAGGAAACTTTGGGCCAGCGTGGCTTTGGCCATGTCTACCCAGTGCGAAGAGGAAACATGCCAGCAGTTTGGGGAGTGGTGTCAAGCTGGCCACGCCCACCTGGCCCCCTGAGGTCAACCACAGCCCTGATGCGGCCCTTAGTGAATTTGAGTTTGACACCCTTGATATAGACAATATAATGGGGTGTGTGTTTCTGTTTGTCTGTGGGTGCATTGTATGTTTTAAGAAGTAAAAGAAGTGCCTTAAACTTCTGGAACTCATAGTGAATTGATTGATTGATTGATTGATTGATTGATTGATTGATTGATTGATTGATTGATTGATAATATTGTTTACCTTCATGGCGTTCTGTAAGCTTATTTTGGCTGCAGTACCCATGATGTTCAGTTGACCGAACGAAGAAAACATAGTTCTGTGTCTCTGTTCGTACACAGTTTTCCATTTGTTCTGTGGTTAAACCTAGGTATAATTCAATAGTAAAAACAGAAAATAAAATTTCTCAAATTATCCAAGTTGTCAGGCTTTATAGTACCCAGTCTTTAGAAATGACATTGTCTGGCCAACCTACAATTTTTCAACCTTCAAGTTGCAAAGTATACAGGGGTAACTGAGGAAGGGGAGGGAGTAATAAAAAGTCAAGATGGTACCTATGGCTGTGTAATTGAAGTCCTGCCTTATTTTTAATGCCCATTAGAGACAAGGTTTTGACTGCATCATTGTGGCTGCCATCTTGACTTTGTTTGCTCTATGTATGAACCCCTAGATATATTTATTTTATTTTATTATTTTAGTGTGAATGATTTTTAAAGACTTTTTTATTTGTACACTAAAAATCTAGGGGATTTTATATCTAGGTGGTTCCTACCCCTTTTCTCATCTTCCAATTGCCACATGGACACACTAAATTGAAATTTTTGATTTAGTTTTCTTAAACAGGCTTGGGAAAGGCAACACACTGGAACTTTTCTCATTAGGAGCTCCGATTTTCACTAACAAAGAGAAGAATCCAAGGTCAGCATCACAAGATATCCTGAACTAAAACAGAATGCAATAACAATTGCATTCAATTATACCTTATTTATATTATTTATTCTCCAGACTTTATAATAGCACTAACCACAGGATAACTCTGGATTTCTTTATTCCTGTTGCTTTGCTTGCTTTGCTTGTTGGATTAATTATAGTGAAGAAACTCATCCTCCCTGCTTAAACTCTTGATTTCTAAGGAAATCACTAGAAACAAAGATAAACATTTTATAATGTATCTTTAGCACCCGCATCATATGGACCCACGTACCTGAATTTTTTATTTCTTCCTCACTAAACTGGTACAGAAGGTCATATTTGGCTCCCAATAAACCAGAGGTATAATAATGTGTCCCAAAGTCATCAAAAATCCGGCTGTATAAGGCATAGTTGTACTCCAGAGGCAGACTGTTGAGAGACCGTAAGAACACCTCAGAAAGCTGCAGATCTTGTTCCTTCGCCGTGAAATTTGAAACTGCAAACACCTTATGGATCCTAATATAATTGGAAGACTTAGGAAACATAACAAAATAGATACAGAATGTTATTCTCTCACGTGCTTTCTTTTTGTTAGTGACCTTTTTAGGTTTTTAAGCCTTGTGTGTAACTCAGAGCAATTCGTATGAGATAGATGGCCATATGTGTTATATAAATAAATTACATAAATAAATACAAGTAGTCCTCAATTTACAATAGTTCACTGAGTGACCATTCAAAATTACAACGGCATTGCAAAAAGTGATTTATGTCCATTTGTAGCCATAATCCCCATAATCATGTGATCAAAATTCAGATGCTTGGCAACCGATTCATACTTATGTCCGTTGCTGTGTCCCAAGGTCACCTTTTGCAACCTTTTGACAAGCAAAATCAGTGGGGAAGCCAGCTTCACTTAACAACTGGGTTTATTTATTTATCAACTGCAGTGATTCACTTAACAACTGTGGTAAGAAAAGTTGCAAAATGGGGCAAAACTGACTTAACCAATATCTCACTTAACCACAGAAATGTTGGACTCAATTGTGGTCGTAAGTCAATGACTACTTGTGCAATCCATTTTAGCAGCTGCTAAAGAAATTAGTTCTTCTATAGTCTGGACACCTGTCAAGAGTCTCATCTAAGAAGAGGCCCACTATTGATATCTTTCTGTTCATTTCTCTTCCCTTCTCTGGTTCCATTTTAAGTAATGATGCAGATGAGGTCCAAGATAAAACAAATAGACAGTATTGCTCCAGGCAAGGAGTTTCCAAAAACCTAGAGTCAAACCTGCACTCTCTTCCATTTCTCCCCTAACCTTTGTTTTGAGAAACATGTACTGTAAACAATGGAACTGGTAGCAGTGGGTAATCTGAGGAAAACTGAGAATGGGGATCAAGGGATGACATTTGCAGATTTCTGTTAGCCAGCAGAAGTCAAGCTCTGTGTCCACTGTCAGCCCTGGAGTGAACCTGGCTGAGACCATCTTGGAGGCTTCAGGGTTGCCACACAGACAGAGGGAGGGGGGAAATAGTTAGACGCGGTTTTGTAGCCAAAACAATAAAATTTTCCTGTGGGAACCAAGGACATTCTCACAGGGGGCTGACCAGAGAAGGGGTGAAGTAACCAAGCAACTGGCCAGCAACTGGATTGGACAGCATGACCAGTGACTTGGGGAAAAGGGGATATATTTTTTTTTAATTAGGTGAAAGCCGTGAGAACTTTACAGTCAGCTTTCACCAGTTGTACCAATATGATGTATCCAATAAACCTGTTCTTTGCGGAATCTTCCTGCCTCAGCATTCTGATTTCTATCGGTGCATTACTTGGAATGCTGACATCCACAATGGAAGCGAAAAGTGAACGAAAAAGCTACTGCTCACTAGGTGTGGTTGAACCACCACAAAGAAACCAAATAAGCATGGCTCATGCTGAAAGTTGAGAAGCCCAAATAATTGGTGATGAACACATTAATGGAAGACCTGTAACACCAGGTTAGGGCTAGATTATCATGGAGAAAATCTACATCTGTGGTCACTAGGAGTAAAAAAATGACTTGGTAGCGTAAACTTAATCAGAAAAAATAATAATTAGGTATTGTAAATGATTTCACAATAGAAAGGACCACGTTGTGCACACCGTCATTGAATGGGATTTTAAATTTTAAGCAAAATAATGATGTGTGCTATGTTTGTCTTGGAGGAAACTTCAATTGGTGCTGGCTACATTTAAAAAGAAAAAGAAAAGCGGCTGAATCAGCTGAAACTACAACAGGGAACTAAGTCAACATTCAGAGGTCTTTACTGAAATTTTGAGGATAAACTTGTCAAAAGCTTTGTGCAGAATATTCATTTTAATTATCTTCCAGGAAATGGTACCTGCTGAGAGGTCTGAGGTTTCAAGATGGTCGATCAAGCATTGCATTCCTCTGCATTAATATATTACAATGCTCAGTCTGCCATCTTGCCAATTTTGACCTCACCCATCCACCCAAATATCACTACTTCCAAGTGATTATAGCAGAACATCATAGTAGCAATAAAAGACTGTACAACAGTGGTCCCCAACCTTTACAGCTTGGCAGCCTGATGGGTGGGGAAGAGTGGGGAACTGGTCTCCTGCTCATGCAGTCAAGTTACACACATGTGTGTGCCAGCCAGCCATTCACACAGTCTGGTTCAGAATGGACCATGGGCCAGTAGTGGGTTGCAGCCCGGGGGCTGGGACCTCTGCAGTACTAGTTGTCTTCGAGTAGCCTTGTTTACCTTCATTTGTAGTTACAAGACTGATGAAAAATGTTCAGTCCTCACAGTTATAACAGATTTTTTTAAAGGAAAGGAAATCTGAAATCATACTGTTGTGGTTTCACTTAGCTTTGCTTAATGACCGAGCTGCCAATCCCAATTGTGGTCACTGAGTGAGGACTATCTGTAATATAGAAAGAGCTGACTTCCAAGGATTCAGATTCTTACCATTTTTTGGGATGCTTTAATGGCTTGCTTGAACTCATAAGATGAAGTTGATGTTGTGGTTGATATTGACCCCCAAAAATAGGGGATTCCACTAGTACCGCTCCAAGTATGCATAGAAGAGGAGGATTTATCATGAGAACGGACCAAGGGAATTAAGTTGGTGTAGGACTTTGTTATCACGTCATCTTCTTGAGTTTTCACCTATCAACAGAAATTTGTATAATTATAGATACTTTTATTTAAAAATAATAATAATTGTTTGGAAAAAATAATATTTTTTTTAAAAAATGTTTTTAAAATATGCAAAAATATCTACAGTTTCAAATATGAATGGTGGGAGAGACTTTGAGATTAAGCCAAGAGTTTAGAAGTCCATGCATTAAGAAATCCCATTGGGATCCCATTTGCTTCAACAACAAGCACATTTGAAAGCCTGGCTTGGGTGTTCAAAGTGGGGACAAGGGTAGGGGAACTGCAAACAGCAAACCACCTGTTATGGTTGCAATCTCTGTCTCATTTGAACGTGTGTCTCAACATTGCAAGTAAGCATGTAGGAGTGAAGGTTGAGTCATGAAGTAGGTGAGGAATGGTGTTTGTGCCATTGGGACAAAATTGTGTTGGGCTGGCTATTTTCTCTATGCCTCGGTCTCTTCATCTGCATACTGAGATACTAGTGATATTCCCACTAAGCACCTGATTTGATCTGCTCAATGTTAAATAGGTTCTTCTTTACTGCTTTAATACAACAAAAATGAACATTCCCATCAGGAGAGGCACTGTTATTCGATAGGACTCTTTTGTTCCAAGAACAAAGGAGGAGAGCCTTTGTGACATCATTCCTCCCATGGTTAGACTGGCCCCCATCCTGCTCTTTTGGAAGGCTCTCTTAATACATCTTCCATTTCTTAGGTGGGTAGCTAAATGGAGAGATAAACCTCCATAAGAGAAAAGTTGATGAGTATAGACTGAAGTTGCTCAATGGCTAATATAGTGCCCAGTCTTATTGAAACTTTTTAAATCACCTCAAAAGTGATGTTGTAGAGGTTAGCAGGTTGACGATATCTAGTTCTTTGGTTTTCACTTTTCAACACAATACAGCTACCATTATTGAATGAATAATCAAGTACTTCTCCACGGGTTTCTCCAGCCAGGATATGATACCTAGAATCATCATTGTAATAAAAGAAAGATGGTCAGGTCAATGATAAGCAATTCTGACTTCTCATCTGGCTTACTGCAATGTGCCCTATGTGAGACTGCATTCCTTGAAATGCATTCCAAAATTTCAACTGGGGCAGAATGTGGTGGCATGGATAATAATATGAGACGCATATAACACCAAATCTCCATGAGCTGCATTGATTGTCAGCGTTCTTTTTGGTGCAATTGAAGATGCTGGTTTTCGCCTTTAAAGCTCTTCATGCCTTTGGACTAGTTACCTGAGGAACCTTCTTTCCTCAGTTGTTTCTACCCATCTGATCCAGTCAGGCAGTCTGGGAATCCTCCGAGTCCCATCAGTCAAAGAATAGCCATTGGCAGATCCTAGAAGATGTGCCTTTTCTGTTGTAGCGTCCACCTTATGGAATATTCTCCCTCCAAAGATCACAATGATCCTGATTTGATGGCCTTTTGTAAAGCCCTAAAAATGTAGTTCTGTGCCTGGCCCGGGACCTCTAAGTATGTGTGGGGCCACTGCTTCTTGGCTGTATCGCTGATCTGAGTTCATCTGCTTTGCACTTTAATTTTTGTAATGTTTATAATTATTTTTTATTTTATTTTAATTCAGTTCACCACCCAGGGTCAATAGTTGAGAGGGGCAGCCATTTAAATTGGATGGATAAACAAACAAATAAATAAGTCCGCATGTGCTCCCATAGTGGGCACCAGACTACCTATCCTATCAAATTTTACAAAGTACATTGTAATTTATTAAAATGAATAGAAAGCAGGTACTCTGAAACACTTCTGCCAGTAGTATCTACGTTTATTTGGAGCTACAAAGTTCAGACTGGAATGGAAGAGAACATTTCTGGAGGGACTGAGAGTCAAGATGATGGCTGCAACCAAGCAACCAGTGCCCCACACCCTTTTGATGTGTATCAGTCATAATCACAGCCACCATCTTGACTAGTACCATAATTTTCTATGGGTTCTCTTGTCATTACCACTTTATTGATGATACAAGCAAGAATTGGCTTACTCAGGGAATCCATCACTCGGTAATATGCCCTTAACCCTTTAAATCAAAGCACCACCATCTAGCAATATTGTTATATAAGGATGAATGATGAGAGAAGTATCTAAGGGTAGGACCATTTTTTTCTAGCTCAAGGACTACTAGATGTCATTGTTCCAGTAATGGAGAAGAGCTCTTCATGTACATTACCCGAGGCCCATGAGTTGCACACTGGGTATGCTTTCAAATTTTGACTGGCAGACAGCCTTTATTCTCCGACAATTTTGTTCATCTGAATTGTCTCCACAGTCATTTTCTCCATTACATTCTAGCTTTCTGGCAAGACAGCGTCCTGTTTTGAAAAAAGCAAGGTGGCTTTGTTAGTTTCAGACACAGAATCTAACATTGAATTTATGGCATTGCTCAGAGTAGACAAGTATGGTGAGTTCCCCACCTTAATCTTAAGGTAGTATTCCTTAGCTGAGTCAGGAGACCACTAGATGGCAGCAAAGAGACAGAAAACATTGGCTCTTTGCTGCTGTCTAGGGGATAACACAGGTTTTGGAACTCAGATATGGCAGTCATAACTCATAATCTCATAATCTCCCCAAAACTGGAATTCAAAAACTGCTGGCTTTGGAAAACAGGTAAAGGGGAGCATGAAAACATTATTAGGAAACACCACTGCCCTGGTTAAATGGGGAAGGAGCCAGTTTGCTGTAGTGGTTACGACACCAGGCTAGAAGATTATGCATGAAAATTGGCTGGCTAACTTTGGGCCAGTTGGTCCCTCCCTGCTCAACTACTGGGATTCAGAGGTGAAATCTAATCAGTTTGGACCGGTTCTGGCGTACCTGTTGTGAAAATTTTGACTGGTTCAGAGAACCAGCAAATACCACCTCTGGCTGGCCCCGCCTCTGCCCGCCCCACCCCTTCCTGGAGTCCCAACGTGCCCTGTGATCCAGGGCCGGTGGGTGAATAGGGGAGGGGCTGCTGCCGGCTTGAAAAGCAGCTCTGTGAATTCACAACTCAAGCAGTTTGTGAATTCTCCTTCAGGCTTAAAAGACCTTTAGCCCTGTAATCCCAAATAATTCCAAAAAGTTTTTCCACCTGCTTCCAATGTCTCTCAATGCCCATGTTGGGGGTTTTAGTTGCAGTCTTAATTGATGCAGTTCTCAGTCTGGTTTATTGTGTGGTCATCTAAAACATATGATCAGGAGTTATTTTGAAGGAAATCCTGTTTGCTTTATTCTTCTTTTAATGGCCTATTTTAAGGAGCCTGAAGCTGCTGTTGTAATGAAGTTAGGCAAGTGGCAAGAAAGTTTGCATTTTTTTCCCCTTTGTGGCGGTGGGTGGGTCTTATTAAGTAAATAGATTCCTTGGGTTGAGAAAGTACAGCTTAGGAAGGACAAAGACAAAATGTACTGCTAAATTGTCCATACCCACCCAGTCACATGACCACCAAGCCACACCCACAGAACTGGCAGTAAAAAAAAATGGATTCTACCACTGGATCAGACCTGTCTATGAATCAGCAGTGATATGCCAAAGCCTGGATTTCAAAATCTAGAGACCATCAATGATCATTATTAGAGGCTAGTAAGTTCTTCCAATGCCAGCATTTCCAATCATTCAGAGCTGACCTTAATGACTGGCTTGTTTATTATGTGGTGCTTGCAATATAATTTGCCACTAGAAAAGTCAAACCAACAGGTTAATTTCTCCCCCAGGGTTACTGTGCTGTAGAGCCTGGTTGATTACACATACACAGGCATTTCATAGTGGCATGTCTGATTTCAGAACAATGAATCTTAGTGTTTGTCCAGTCTAGCTTATTATTTCCAATTGCTCTTTCAGTGTCATTGGTAAAGTTTATAATTAGTTACCAGAAATGCACATGGCAACAAAGTAATCTTCACTCTGGGGTCAAGATAACTGTAATAAGGCACTCAAAATAATTTATCCTGATTGCCTACTATATGCATACAAAACTTAGAGCATGGGAAAAACAAGCAATTCTTTTTGTCCTTCAGGCTTATTATATTAAATTAATTTTCCTATGCTGTTAACTGAAGTTGACAAGTCTATCTAATTTTACTCTCAAGCTCACATTCACACCTGCAAACAAACATAGCTTTTCTCAGTCCTGATTCATTTTGAGGGCTATGTAGCAAAATAACAATGAAAACCATAGATGTTAATTCAAGTGATTTTATTTTAAAAAAAATAACATTCCTTATAAAAATAAAAAATACATTGAAGATCAATATAAGGAAGCTAATAATACAGATCTAACAAATATATTACAGGAGGATTATGGATGACCAATCTACAATCGAAAAGGATCTCAAGCCAAAAAAATTATCTAGAAGACATTGTACAAATATGAAAGGAAGTAGTTCTTTCACTTAGCAGAAAGAACTGTAGTTCTTTCTATTCACTATCTGTACCTTTTTCTTTTTTCAGAGTCTAGTCTTCTGGTTCTGAGACATTGATTCTTTGTTTTCCTCAAGCATTTTTTCAAGCAGGATTTGGCATCCAGAGTTTGAGTACCGTTACTGTTTCTGTGCCAGCTCATTGAGCATGATCATCATTAATATGGCTGGGATTTGGGGAAGTAGGACAAAAATCACATCAACCTTGTTGATAATTCTTTCAGACCGTGGAGGTTAAAAGTTGAAATTCTTTAAAAATAGGGAAAGTTAGTTAAGTGTTTAACTCATGTTTCCTCTATCAACAGATTACATAGAAATAATGCAATAATTGTTGGGAGTCAGGATATCTTCTGATACTGTAACTTAGTCTAAAGAGATCCTGAACAAGGGAGCCAAAGTCAGATAAAAAGGGATAAAAATGTCAGGCAAACAGTAGTTTAAAAGAACTAAAACAAGACTATGACACCATTCCCAAGGCCTGAATTTGTGTGATTACTTTATTGACAATATAAATTTGGAAGCTTTTCCTGCGTTTTCCTAACCATTTTTAACTGTCGATGCACCAAAAAATTTCTATCTGCTATGTAAACTTTTGTCAATCTACTGTTAGGAATGCCAGTTTTATTGGGATGCAATGAACTCAATGACAAATATGAATAGTATTCATAAATTCTAATAGTGTCCATCAACGGCAGTAGTAGAAAAAGGCACCGAAATATAGGTGTGGCTGAATGTGGCTGGTAGAGTTTTCTGTAATATGGATAAATTAATTATTTTGTTAAAAGAATTAAAAAAAGTCATCCATGTCTATAACAAAACAGAGCTTGAGTTCCACGTATGTTGGTTCATACTTAAACAGTACCTGCAATCTCTATTTTATCCCTATATTCATGAGGGTGCAAAACTGCATAGTCCTGTTTCTGGATGCTTTTTGTTTTCAAACAACACTGGGCATTTTAAATGTGTGTTTTATTCATTTTGTACTAAAAAAAAATGGACTGTAAAATAATGGTATGCCAAGGATAGGGTGGGCTAGTTCACAGTGAAATATGGTTGCCTGAGCAGAAGAAGGATATTAACAGAGGGATTCGCAGCAAACCCAATGCTGTTAGAATAATGGATATAAACATTACACAATTTTACAGTGCTTTATTTTTATTGTATGTTGTATTGTTTCATTCTTTTTAACATTTTAACCATCCACATTCCCCTTGCGGTAAGATACGTGGCAGACAAATCAAATCAAATCAAATCAATCAATCAATCAATCAATCAATCAAATAAATAAATAAATGCAATTGTTTACTTGTATACATCCCAACATCTAGCACAATTCTTCATGGCATTTGAAAAATGTGACTTAGAACTGAGTGTTGCACTTATAACTATTAACCATCCCCATGGTCCCGTGATCAAAATTTGGATGCTTGATAACCAGTATGTATTTACAAGAGTGGCAGTATCCTAGGGTCAAATGATTCCCATTTGTGACCTTTTCCAGCTGATTTCTGAGAAGTAAAGTCAATGGGGAAAGGTGGATTCGCTTAACAACTGCAAGATGCACCTAACAACTGGAGTGATTCACTTAACAAACATGGCAAAATCAGGCATGACTCACTAAACAACCATCTTAGAAATGAAAATTCTGATCCCCATTGTGGTTGTAAGTTGACGACTACTTGCATTAGGTTTAATAACTGACTGTGTTCCTAAACATCAGATGTAAGCCTTTCAGATATCTAATTGATAACTTTCACAGACCTCTAAAGAAGAATAGAAAGGAACCATCCATCTTCACTGCACAGATGTATTTCCTTTTTTGCTGTAGGCCTTTCCCTTATGATGTCACTATTCAGATTTCTTATCATGATAGCATGAATATTCACAGATTTTTTTTACCATGATATATTTAAAGCAGAGGGAAAGGAATCACATTATTTTTCATGGCATGATAAAAACATAATCTGATAATCTGATGGTGGCAACAGGGGATATTTTGTTTTTGTTTTTTAAGAAATGATTTTCTTTTACATAATATTACATAATGATTTCATCATTTTTTTTAGTAACCCATATATATATTCACCAATATCACTTTAAATATGTGGGGGTTTTATCTCCTAAAGTTTTTATCTCCTATTATTTCTACCTTTTTGTTATGCAATTTTATTTTAAAAGTAAAGTGTCAAATTCTACTTGACAACTCTTGTGGGGGGAGGTGAGAGGAAGCGGGAAGGTAATAATTCTCCTTGGAATTATTTCAACAAGAATTTATATTAGATGGAGATTTGATAGTAGAATATCAGGCAAAGAATGGTTAAGAGATCTAAGACAGCAGTGAATCAGCTGCCACTCCAAAAAAATTCAAAGGCACTCGAACAAAAAAATATCTGTAAGGATAACTGACCTATTAATTATGTGCTAAAAAAATCAAAGCAGGTTCCCCGCTGTTTTCTGAATTGTCTACACAATGAAAATTGGTTTGTGAGTGGCTATCAAGAGCATAAAAACAAATAATTTAAGAAAAGTTAAAAACAAAGTTTATCGTGTGTAAGCATTTCTTTAAATTAGTGTGATTATTGCATGCTGGTAATAAATATGTACTCAAACATTTTAACCATTTGTAGTTATCATGAAAAGTATTCATGTGGGATTTTGTTGAAAACCAAATTTGCATAATTATAAAACACTTTTGCAAGATTTAGTTTTGACTTGCTTTCTTAAAAATGGTCCCCAAAGCAATGTTACGTTTCTTATAATCACATTA
>JANHFL010006259.1:13817-28518 GCA_032468155.1 Oxyrhabdium leporinum
ATCCAAAATGCACACTATCACTGTCAAAAGTACTGTGATTTGACACTATAGATATAATTCATTCCTTTTCATTTCAGTGGCCCAGGCATTCCAGAGTTATGCTGGAACACATAGACAGACACAGACACACCCCTGGGGGTGCTAGGGGTGTCTTACCCTCACAGTATTTTTTTCCATATAGTAAGTCATCTGTGTACCAAGTTTGGTTGAAATTGCTTGAGGCGTTCCAGAGTTATGCTGGAACATACAAACACACACACACACACACACACAGAGTCATTTTTATATATATAGAAGATTTCCAGTTTTTATTTGTGTTAGCCACTAGGCATTATTTAAGATAGGCACCCAAGCAAATTTACAGAGTAAATAAATTTATTTGGGCTGATGCCTCCTGAGAGATCAGTAGAAATACAATTAAAAGTGTTGTTTGTGACCGTGTGAACATGTTCTTTGTCTTGAGATATATTTTGTAAGAAGTAGAAGGTTGGTTATAAGCCAGAGTCATTAACTGTGGACATTGTCTAAAAACTGCACCACTGTTCCCTTCTGACCAAAGGTTTTGCTGGCAAAAGTTGAAAAACTCTTTCCTACCTTCCTGTTCGTTAAAAAAAATGTTGTTCCCTTTTTTATAATTGCTTCTGCTTTTGTTTATGTATGCATTATATGTAGATATGTGTGTCTGTGTCTGTGATGTTTATAGTATCTTTTTGATAAAGTTGGCTTCAGGGATAATATTTCTTAGTTCCACTTTCCACATGATTCAGATTAAAGCTTCTGATCCTGCTGGGTTCTTCTTGTTCTGTCTTCTGTATCTACCATTTTTTAATCCATTTTCCACCTGTCTTTTTATAGACAGGCATTGGAGGAGCTATTAATAAAACACACCTTATGAGATCAGCAACTGGATTTTTATAATTACTATATTTGGATAAATTAGCTTGTTAAGAAGTCAAGTTTCTAGCTCTTGTGGTCCTAATGTTTTCTCTGTATATGTTTTGTGTTTGCTTTTTTAAAGGACAGGTTTTTCACTGATGCCTAGATGAAGAAGAAGAGGTGGACACCTCACAGTTTGCAGATTGCCCCTAAGCCCTCCTTGGATGGAAAGAAACGTGGCAAAAGAACAGGGTTAAGCTTCAGTTCAGGTTGGCGCAAAGCAACGTGGTTGTGTAGAACGTGGGACCTTGAACTTCAGGATCACGGCTATTTTTTAAAGCATCATGGTATTTGAATAGCCTTTTAAAAATTATCTGTGCAAATTTCTTTCTCTACAAATTGACTTGCTGTCCTCCTCCTACTGTGGAAAGAGACGCCTTTTGGAAGCGGTTAATGGTGCCAGGGGCTTCTCCCTAACCCATAAGACAGTGCAGTCTTGTAACCTTTTTTAAAGTGGTTGCCCTCCCCAGAACATCTGGGGCAGAGGGCATCTCCCAGCATTCCTCACGGCGCTGACCCCGACTGATCGCTATTCTACAGCCCCTCCGTCTCCTGTACAAAGCATAGGCTCCTCCCCGTTGGAGCCTTGCTCTGCCCCTCTGACTTCCTCTGCCAGGACACTGCCCCCTGCAGGCAGAGCCATGAAGCTGCAGGCCGTCATGGAGAACCTGCAGCGCCAACAACGTGCCCGGCTGCAGCAAGAGATGGAGGCACGGCAGCAACAGGACCAGCCACAGGGCAATCCTCTGTCCCTCCCTGCACCAAATCCAACCACCATGTTGTCACCCCCTGGCATCACAGCATTGCCCCGTGGCCGCAGCCAGGACCCTCCTCTCACTGAGGAGGGGGGAGAACCTGACACTGCCCGGATCCAGAGGGCACAGATAGCAGCCCTGGCAGCTATGCGGGCAGCTGCGGCTGGTCTCAGACAGTCATCCAGCCCAGTTGGGTCGGAGGAGAGCCATTCTTCAGAGGAAGAAGAGGAGCTTGTAGGGGAAGAAGAGGAGGAAGAAGAGGAGGAGGAAGAGGAGGAAGATGGTGAATACGCCAGAGAAATAGGCTCAGAAGAAGAGGACATGTAAGTCTTGTCTGAGGCCCACCCACTTCTTGCTGTGTTATGTTAGTGTCCTCATAAGGGGTTCAAACGTTTAGATCGTGAAGGCCCACATGATTTGTGCCACAGATGGAGTGTGGAGTGGGGGCTCCTTGTCAAAAAAATCAAGATGGCATCCGTGTGATCAAAGTCCCGCCCCTTTGTTATGGGCATCACTCATATGACAGAGACTTTATTAAAAGGGGTAGAGTTTCAATTTATATAACAAGCAATGATCATCTTGTTTTTTTTGGCGCCCTCCCCCTTAGAAGTCACTACCCCAGAGACCTTTCAGGCGTCTCTTTTCTCAACCAAATTGTAATTTTTAATGTGACCAATGCATGATTGGACAGGAATTATATGAAGTATTTTTAATGCTAGATAAATGTTCAGTAAAATAAAATCAAATGTAATTTTTGTCCTGGCCCTTCGGCGGTCAGATGTCAAGGAGTAGACTTTATACTTTGCAGGGACATTGGAATAAAAGGTATGTGCTACCTTGTCACTCTTGTGACAAAACATGTAATTCACAAACTTTCTGGGCTCAAACAGAAAGCCAAGGGTTTGCTTTCCCTTGGATGGTATCCCCTTTGTCTTGGATGAGGCAGTAGTCATTTTATAAACTTTAGACTCTCTTGTTTTTAATGATTTTTTCAAAGGTAAAAAGGTATCATTCACCCATCCCAGGGTGGGATAAAATAAATAAGTTGAATTGATTTGTGGCTCACACAGAACATTGCAAAATCTGGAAAGAAAGATTATCTCTCCTTTGACTGCTCTTGATTTGGTAATTTGGTGTGTTTCTCCGGCAGGCTCCTGTGCCCCTCCCTGGTGGTGTTGGGGTCAGGAGACAATAAAACCAGCAGCTCTTAAGGCAAAACCAGTTTGGCTAGTTTTTAAAACCCTTAGGCTTTTTGATTAAGTTCCTGATCCTTGTTTGAAAATTTCCAACCTATTTAAAACAAAAAAAAAAGTATAAAGGGGGGGTTGGTAGAGAATGCCATTTTTCCAGAATCTTTTGAGGGGAGTGAAGTGCGTCTAAATATGCCTTTGTTTAGTCAGCAGTCAGATACTTCTGCTCTAGCAACCTTCAGATCTGTTGGAGTTTGATTCCCATAACCAGCTGCCTGACTTCTAGGGATGGCTTCTGTAATTGGGTGGGGGCGGGTGGGACCTGAAAGCAGGCTTCATGAAGGGCTGTACCCCAACAGCCAGTTGAAACAGAACCCCAGTTTTTGAAGTTTTTCAGTGTTCTTAAGGAATGAAGTGGTGTCTAAAATCTAAGCAGGGCCAGAGTACCTTTTTTTTCTTCCCCTTTCAGCCTCCGCCTCCCCATCCATCCCCAGAAATAGTAAAACAGACCAAGGTTTTGGGCCTCCAGTTAACAATTCGAGTCATAAAAAGGAGTGCTGGGAGGCTGCAGTTTCTTGTCCATCTCTCTTAGCTACTTTAAGAAAAAAAATGGTCCCCTTTCCCCCCTCCCAAATTTATGCTGTAATTCAGGCATCTAATAGAAAGGCTATCTATAGTGTAGGATTGACTGTAGGCTAGAATAAACAACTTTTTGGGACTGAGAGTATACAGTATCTGGAATATTGGCAAGCCCGTGATGGCTGCAGTCACATTACATTATGTTATGTTATGGGAAATCTACCTACTCCTGGAATGACTGCTGTGGTGGGTACAGTCCGTTCTAAAATAATTATTGGAATGCTGTCTGTCATTTTTAAGAGACTTATTGGGGCTCAGAGGTATTGCTGCAAATGATTACGATGCAAGGAGATAGTGCTTTGCAAGGTGCCAGCTTGCTATTTAATTATTTTAACCTAAACATGCCTGTTATTAAAGCTTGATAGGCATCAGGGAGATATCTGGAGGTGTATTAGAATCCAAAGTCACCTTTTTTTATTTACCCTGCTTTAGGTATTCACATTTTCCTCCTTATAATTCTCTCCCTGTTTTAGGAAGGGCAAGTGGGTTGAAGATTTTGAAGAAGACCTGGGTGAGGAGGAAGAAGAATACGAGGAAGAAGAAGAAGAAGAAGAAATGGAGGGAGGGCTTGGCTCCAGTGCAGTGGCTACATCAAGCCCTGGCACCCCATTTCTGCACAAACAACAAACCCCCCAGCAATACCGAGGAGAACCTTCCAGACTGGTAGGGGGGCAAGAACGGGGCCATTCTGGGGTTCCCCAGCAAAGCCTGTCACAGCTGCAGCCCCAAGTCCTGGACCATGGAGATTGGACTTATGAAGAACAATTCAAGCAGGTAAGGAGATGTAAAAATATCTTTTTTTCCCTTCCTTTAAATGACAGAAATCTTACTCAGTGATTCTGCTGGTCAAGTTGTTGATTTTTCCCCCCAGCCAGTAAGGACTAGAACCTTGTTTCCATTTGTGCGTGGAGGGGAAGACAATATGTAGGAATTCATGAGTGAGATATTTGCATTAACCTATGGCTTTTTAAATTTGGTGGAAAGGGTTAAGGTGGGACTGAGTAGAAGCCACTAATCAATGTGGCAACTTTGCAGTATGGAATATCCTTTCCCCACACTTCGTTTAATGATATATGTGTTTATGTCTTTTGAAAATACTAATTGAGAAGCACGTACATCTTCCTTTGGCAAAAGTCAGCTGTATTTTCAGGGGGTATAGTTTGGGAGGTATTAATTTAATTTACAGACAAAAAGCAATAGTGGAGACATAGTAGTGATAGAGACTCATAAAATTATGGGTAGGATGGGAAATATTTTTATTTATTAAACTTGTATACAGGCCATCTCGCCAAAGGCGACTGTAGGCGGCTTTCAGGCATTGATTAAAAACACACCATAAATCATTAAAACAATAAATAAAGATCTTAAATTTAAAATGAATTAAAATGAAGCTGCGGGTGGAGGGAGAAGGAGAAAAGTATGCTCAGGGAGGAGGTGGAGTGTTCTCTACTCCCATTAGCCCCCACCAAAGTGCCACGCTCCCATTGGTGCCCCAAAGTGGTTGACACAGCCATGTCTTCAAGGGCTTTCAAAAAAGGGTGGAGCAGATCTGACCTTGGAGGGGGCGGGGGAGGAGATGTTCCAGGGGGAGAGAGCCAGAGCAGAAAAGGCAGAAAACATCGTTAGTGCTTTGGTGCCCAGCAATTAATTTGTTTCATTTGCTCATTGAGAAGACTTGCAAATTGTCATTCAGGCAGGGCATGATTGAACTGTAATGGCAGAATATCTAAAATAATGTAGCAGCAGTTTTGTAAGTAGGACAGAATTAACTCACAGGACTGCCTCCGGGTATCTTCATGGCTGCCTGCTGGCATATGGAGCTTTAAAAATAATTTGGATAAATTAATAGAGAAGAACCCTTTCCAGTCCGACGTTCTCCAGATGGATGGGACTTGTAGTTCTGTTGAATAATTAATGTGCAACGGCTGAAGCTCTTGGTTTGAAAGGTCTCACCATGGTGTGAATTCTAGGCACTGCTGCCCTTAGCTTTACAGAAGTCGGGAAGAGATAGTGTTAATGACTTGTGGTTACTAGAACCTCTGTGTTCAAAGGCAGTCTTCCTTTGAACGTCAGATGCTGTTAGTTGGTGAACGATGAACTTTCCAGATACACCCAGGTGGCCATTGTAGAAAGCAGTTTGTTGAATTCTGTGAATCTTAAAATAGACATATGGGAGATGTTCAGTATTCTTACATGCTCACGAGTCTTAGCAGTGATGGTTTCATTTCTGAACCTTAATTTCCTCTCTAACTCTTTTCACATGTCTGTGTCTTCTAAAGAATTTTAATAAAAGTGTATAAAGTGTACAGAAGTATTCCGTACATTTTATTTGTTTAGTAACTTTATGTAGCTGCCCATCTCACATAACAGTTCTCGACTTCCAACAGTTCATTTAATGATGGTTCAAAGTTACAATGGCACTGAAAAGAGTGACTTCTGACCGTTTTTCACAGTTACGACCTTTGCGGCATCCCCATGATCATGTGATCAAAATTCAGATGCTTGGCAACTGGTTCATACTTACGACCATTGCTGTATCCTAAGATCATGTGATCCCCTTTTGCGACCTTTTGACAAGTAAAGTCAATGGGGAAACTAGATTCACTTAGCAGCCAGGCTAAGTGCAGTGATTCACTTAACAACTATGGCAAGAAAGGTTGTAAAATGGGGTAAGACTCACTTAACAAGTGTCTCGCTTATCAACAGAAATGTTGGGCTCAATTGTGGTCGTAACTCACAACCATTTCTCTAGTGACTGTTTGAAGTTACGATGGAAAAAAGTGACATGACAGTTGATCCAGTGATCAAAATCTGGCAATTTGCCAGATTCACTTAATCGTGTTACTAGCTTAAGAACTGCAGTGATTCACTTAACAACTGTGATAAGAAAGGTCATAAAAGTGGGGCAAAACCCACTACCAGAAGTAGACATTTTTGGCAAGTTTGATGAGCTAAAATTTCTCACCTTGTTCCACAACACAATTTTTTCTTTCTCTCTCTGACACAACACAACTGAAAAGAAGTATTGGGGTAACTTGAGGTGGATCTTTATGTGGAGGGACTGTGAATTCTGCCTGTTTCTGGTACTGCACACAAATGCTTGGATTCAGAGTGATTTATCACTTAAATGCAAGTCTTTGGCACCAGGCTCCAACTGGTAGATCTTGGCACTCTACTATTTCCCCCCCCCTTCCCAGAAAAACAAAAAACAACAACTGGAAACCTGCCCATTCTTCTTTTATGAGGGCTCAAATGACTCATTCTTGTAAACAGAATTGTTTGTCTTCCCTACTTACCTTCTCTTGGATGCTTTTCCTAAAGACAATCTCTTTTTGGGTAGAAACAGAAAGCAGATTTTTCCACTTGAAACTAAGCAGTGTGGAAGTCTGCAGAAAAAAAGCTTGTTAGTCTTGAAATATTTCTCCTCAGGCAAAACTGACCAGCATCAGCTGGCCTCTTCCTGGACCCTGCAATAAAAGCCAGACTATTTGGAACAAGTTTGTTCAGGCTTCAGTTCTTTGCCCTCTGAGCTGAGGTTGAAACATAGTTGAAACTGTTGGTTTTTTTTTTGAAATGCAGGAACAGATTGGAAAGCCTTACACAGATTCTGCATGTGTTTGTGGGTCTCTGGGTTTGTTTTTTTTAACTCAGAAATCCTTAAAATATCATATGTAAAGAGAACTCTGGATAGGTGCTGTGTCTTTGGTTTAGCCTGGATATGAGGAAAACAACCCCTTGGGGGCGGAGATATTGTTGTTTTCTACAACATTTTTTGTTTTTTCCTTTCATTTTGAACATGTGAGAGTGCTTATTCATTTTTCCTTGATTTTTTTTTTAATCACAAGCAAGGCCTTTATGAATATGAAATTATGCTTGGAAAAAGATAGAAATGCCAAATAAGTACTGGTAGTTAGAATTGGTGTGTATGTCTGTGTGAAAGGATAAAAAAAGATAGGGCAACTTTTAAAGGAGTTTTAATTTTTATGCTTTTTGGGGGGGAGGGGGAGCTACTGAGGAGTATCATTTGGGGTGGCAGCATTACAACAGGTTGAGGCTAAATGTGTTTTGCTTTTGGATTTGTGTGTAAGAATTGCTGGTAAAAGCTGTCTTTTTGCTTTCACTTAATTATGTCTATGTAACAGTGATCAGTCAAATACCTACAGTAACAGATTGAGGTTTTTTTTTCTTAAATAAAACTACGCTGTTTTGTAGAATGCTTGTGTGGCTGCCTGCCCTCAATTGTAATAGGTTAAATTTCAAATGTTACTTTTCAACTCCTGTCACCATGGATTATATTTTGAGCTGAATACATATATGGTAATTAGATACTGGTTGTCTTATTACCATATAATAGCAATTCTCTTTTTAGCACACATAGTGCAGATATTTCATGCTTCAGTGATTTGGATCTGCTTGCAGTTATAGTGTTAGATTCCCACTGTATGGATGCAGAATCTTTTTGAGGAAAAGGAAATTGTTCTTAATGTCTTTATTTTCTTGGATACAAGGGTATAGAACTAATGGGAAGCCCAGTCTAAGAAATCTTTTTCTTTCTCTTCACATCCCCCCCCCATTTTTTAAAAAAACTTCTTTCCCTGCTGCCTCCCTTTCTACTTTTCTGTTTGATCAGCCTGGACTGGGTATTGAATCAAAAAAGCCTTAAAGCTAATAGAAGGAAATAGTTCTTTGCAAGCTTTCTCCCTAGAGGCAGAGTCTCCTTTGATGTACTAGTTGTAAATACATTGAGAATTTGGGGTGGAAGGGATGATCAGGAGATTCCCCCCCCCTTCCTTTTTGTTCAAACAGCAGCAGATGGAATCCAGATGGAGAAAGAGGGAAAAAGTAGCTGGAGGAGCTGGTAAAAAGACCCATTTTTCAGAAGGTCGCAGCAATATTGTGGTAGTTTCTTCAGAGATAACAGAACAGAATGACAGAGTTGGAAGGGATCTTAGAGGTCTTCTAGTCCAACTCCTTGCTCGGTATCTATATTTTTGAAATTTTTAGTTACATGAAAAGAATGCCTTAAAAAAAACTACATAGGTAATCCTCAACATAACGGCTACAATTGACTCCAACATTTCTGTTGCTAAGCGAGACAGTTGTTAAATGAATGTTGCCCCATTTTACGACAGCTGTTAAGGAAATGATTGCAGTTGTTAAGTTAGTAACACGGTTGTTAAGTGAATCTGGCTTCCCCATTGACTTTGTTTTTCAGAATCTCAGAAGGTGAACACATGACCCTGGGACACTGCAACTGTCATAAATATGAATCAGTTGCCAAGTGTCTCTTTTGATCACGTGACCATGGGGAATGCTGCAACTGAAAAAGGCCCTAGGTCATTTTTTTCAGTGGCGCTGCAACTTTGAATAGTCACTCAGCGAACTGTTGCAAGTCGAGAATTGCTTGTAATTCAGTGATTCCTAAACTGGCCAAGCTTCTGCTAAAAGGATTATTTTTGATGGTATCTGCCTATAAAAAGAGTTTCCCACTGTGACTGTGGATGAGTCACAGAATAGACTCAGTGCTGGAAGAAACCTTAGTCTGGAGCGCTCCTAGCATCGGAATCTTTGGTCTTCAAGGGCGTTCATCTGGCTTGCTGGGAGGTAGTTTTGCCCTGTTGTATCTTAAGTGCAATCACTCAGTTGCTCCTGAATCATTCAGGTGCTCCCAGACAGAGACCCTGACAGTCACTTTGTAAGTTGAAAGTAATTATTTTCTCCAAGGAGGTCATATTAAGCATGACTCCATCACTCAAATGCAACAGAATTCCCTGCTTTTGGGAAGGCATGCACCCACATATTCTAAAAAGCAAACAATTTTGCACTGTAAAGGTGACAATAAAGGAAAAGTTCAGGATAATGCTACCTGGTTCTAATGACATGGAGGTGGGGCCTCATTTCCAGACAATGTCTGGAGAGGAATGGTTGGAGAGAAAGAGAACAAAGACAACAAAAGTAAAGATAAGAGACCAAAGACTGTGAAGGACTAATGTACTTAATTGTAATGTGCATATTTACGCAATATGCACTGCAGATAATGGCCCTTTTTGAATGCATGCAAGACCTATGCTTGCAGAGCCTATATTTAGATACGTTTCCTTTACAAAATTCAGGGGGTGTTACAATAAAAAACCATACCGCTAATGCAGGAAAATTATATAACAAAAAAAATGTTGCTGTATTCCCCCATTTTTTAAAAGAAGTAATTTGAATAACAATGGCATGGGGAAAGAGAAAAAGGGAGATGTAATGATCATGTCTTCATTCCATCTGCCAAAATACAAGTTTTCAGCTCAGTGTCTATAGGCAAAAGTTATCTATGGTGTATACGGATGTGCGTATGTTGCATGCAAATACAGTTGTCTCCCTTGATTTGTGCTTTAGCCATTTGTAGCTGCTAGTTCCCTGCTAATGCAAGGCTCTTTTTCTAGGTAGTCTTTTCCCTGCTTCTGAGCCCTTCTTGTTTCCAGCCCTGTGTAAGGAGGAAGAGGGGGTGCGGTCCACTTTTGCTGCCTCTGTTAGTGATTTAGCTTTCGTTAGCCTAGTGGTCTCCAATATGTTTATGCCCTATTTACTGAATTCTCAGCTTCACCCTCACTCTCCTCCAAGGAAAAAGAACTAAACTTGCATTTCATTGCATTCCCCTTCCCTCCCATGCAAGAAAGAATCTTTTGCTCTTTTTTTGGTATTGGCTGTAACATTCTGTTCTTTTTTAGTTTCCCTCCAGCGTTAGGCTGCAGGTGACATCACCCTGTTCAGCCAGTACCTAGGAAGGTGCTCAAAACACCAGGCTGCAATTATGAACTGTTTTTAACTTGTTGGTTTCTTTTGAAACCGTTTTCAGATATTTTGTAGGAAGCCATACTGTAAAGTAAAAAAAACAACTAATAAACATTGCACTGAGGTTGTTTTGAATGGAAGGCTCTTAGTTCCTTAGTCTAGGTGTTCTTTCTTTTTCCACTGCTAGTCAACTTTCCTGCCTCTCACCTCCCCAAGGCAAAACCACGCTCCTAGGAGAACTTTGCTTGTGTCTTGAAAGTCAGGGTTAAGAAGTCACTCTGTATCTTTGCCAAGGCCTTCTGCCCGAGACGGGACAGCCCCTATGGTAGCTTGGCAGGTCCTGTCTCATGTATCCTGTTAGCTCCGTCTTGTTTACATTCCTGTGTTCCTTTTTTTCCCAGGCATTTGCTTGCCAAGGCTGTGGCCTATCAGCAGGGCTTGGAGAGCAGTCAGAAAGGAAGAAAGGAAGGGAAGGGAAGGGGGGGAGAAGTTGGTTGGAAGAGTGCCGAGTGGAACTTGCTGCCAGATGCTTAACTGAGCAAATCCCTGGCAGGGATCCAAAGGTGAACACCGTGTGTTCGCCTCTTCCCTCCCTCTGACATATGTTGGGAGAGACTTTTCTCAGAGAGGCCAGCCAGCAGATCTTGGTGTATTTCTCTTTCCTGTTGCTCAGTGGCTCTGGAGGAAAGCTCCGTGCCTGCTAGAGCCGATTCATAGAGTCCTGGAGTTGAAAGGGACCTGCTCTTGTCCAGCGTAGGAAAGCAATATGAAGCATCTCAAACAAAGGGCTGACTTGACTTTGTTTTAATGTACCCAATGAAGAAACACCACCCTTCTTGATAATCCTTTTCATTGTCCTGTTGCTTTCAGTGTTAGGAAGTTTTTCCTCAATTCAGCTTGGGACAGTACAGATAGTCTTCAACCTACGACCACAATTGAGCCCAAAATTTCTGTGGCTAAGTGAAACATTTGTTAAGTGAGTTTCCCCCCATTTTACGACCTTTCTCGCCACAGTTGTTAAAGGAATCTGGCTTCCCCATTGACTTTTCTTGGTATTCTTAGGGACTTCAGTTCCCATATTTCCCAGCCAGAAAGAACTATATTGGGTGGAGGGGAGTTGGACTCCTATACTGAGTCAAGTTTCTTTCTTTTTATTGAGGTTTTAGGCCTAGCCATTTTATTGTAAATTGCTTCCCTAAAATTTACGGTACTACTTCAGCTCCTTAAGAGAGAGAGGATGTTCAAAAGAGAACCTGTTAATAGCCTGAATCACTTCACCTTGTAGAAGTATACCAAAAGTTTGGCATTATTTTTATACAAGGTTAAAATTGCCTAATTTGGGATGGTGTTGGAATGTGGAGAAAAGATTGGATTCCCAAGATCAACTCAAAAGCTCATGTGCAGAAATTCTTCCAAGTACAGATAGTCCTCAACTTATAACTGGTTGCTTAGCAACTGTTTGAGGTTTCAATGGACCTAATGGGGTATGTGGGGGGGTACTTGTGACCCTGATTCAAAGTTCCAATGGCTCCTCCCCCACCCACCCCGGTCACATCTCCACACTTTGGGTGCTGGGCAGCCGGGCCACATTTACGCCCATTTGCAGCATTCCACAGTCATATGACCACATTTTAGGATGATTTTGTGATTTTGCTGAAAACAGCATTTACTTCCAATTTTCAACAAAACTATGCCCATAGGAAACCATTGGTTTGCTTAACGGCCGCCACACAAAAGGTGATAAAACAAGTCAGTCCCATGACTGGCCCATTTTACAATCATCATGAATTATGACCATGATGGCTAGGCTCAAGGACTACTGTACTTGGACTTCCAAGTGCTTTAGAGGCTTTATCAGTAACCACCCGCAGTGATGAAGAAATACATTCAGAAGTCAGTGATAGTGGAACATATAGCCATAGGCATGCTAAACCACAACTTCCAGCATCTGGTGGGCAATGGGTTTGTCAGTTCTGGTTATATCTTAATTGGCAGGCAGGGATCCATGTAGCTAAGTCCATCCATATTAATCTACTTTATTCCAGGTCAAATTGTTTATCCATCTGCTGCGGATGGCAGTAGCTTTTTGAGACCTGGGCAACAGTGGGTGTTTTTCACCATTATCTGTTACTAGAAGGTTGTGTGTTTCTTTCTTAAATTTGTACCCTATATTTTCGCAAGGGGGGTCAGTAGGACACATTGACTGCACTGTCCGCTAAAAGGGTAGATGGGTATCCTTTTACAGCACTTTGCACCTGAGTGTCCTTGAAATTCTTCTCATTCTCTCCCATCAAATGCATTTATTTGTTAGATTTTTATTCTGTCTCTTGCTCGGGAGCTCAAGATAGCATACGTAGAATTCCTTCTTCCCCACAACTGCAGCCCTAATTTGGAGTGAGAGAGGAGCTCTGGCTTAAAGTAACTTCATGAGTTTCCAAGGCTAAGGGTGGATATGAACTTGGTTCTTCCTGCTCCAGTTCTTCGGCACTACATGACTCTGACTGTCAAGCTGAGAAGGGAGCAACTAACCCAAAGTCCTCCAGAGAGAAGGGACCAGGGCTCACGTCTAACCCTTCCTAGTCTAGCCCCTTCATCATATTATCATCCGGGGAATTTGTATGGCCAAGGGGGCACTAGAATCTGGAATTCTCTATTCTTACACCTGCACCTTCATCGTTCTACCATGCTGGTTCTTGTTCTAAGAGGGAAAAGAGGGAAGAAGTGTCCCCAAATCATCCAAGGAGCTTCTGAGGGTGGAGGTTTGTCCAACATTTTAACTATTATGCCACACGGACTCTCCTTTAACTGAATAACTTGATGATTAAACCCATGATTCAGCAGGTGAAATAAGTGCTTTGACTCAGAGCCGTGATCTTTCTTTCCCCCAATTTGTCTGTCTGGATCATCTGTCATCTAGATCTGGGCTTTCACTCAGGAATACCAAGGATAGGCAGTTGAGCATCTTCTAAACACTTCTTATTGCACTTTACATAAACCCACCCAGTGTGTGCTTGTGTATTTCTGTGGGTACACTGGACAAAAATTGTGCAAGCTGCAGTGAATGAAAACTGGGTGCTTGTGTCCTGTTTGCACATAGGTTATGAGGATGTGTTGCATGAATATGCTGTGTTGGTAATTACTTGACTGTGTTGTGGTGTTTCTGTCCAATTAAGTAATCAGATCTTACCGTACTTGAGGCTTGTTTTTCCTTCTTTTAAAAGGTGTGTTTGTTTGCTTCACAGAAACTGCCAGTGTTAATGGAAAACTTTTCAACGGTTGACTTCTGACAGGGCTTCCCCTTTTCTTTCTTCTTTCTCCCTTTCCCACCATCATTCAAAACAGGGGTTCCCATAGTAATATTTTTCCTCCTCCCCCTTCTTTTCCACTCTACACCTCTACTTTCTTCTGTGTCATTTACATCATTTTGCAGAATTCAGCTGTCTCAGTGGGGTTCCTTCTTCCTTCCTGTTCTATCTTTTTTCAGAGAAAATTTCTGTACAGATCCTTGACCAGTATTTCTGTCTCTAGTTTTACACAGTTTGTCTTCAACTTTGTGACCTCCTGACATATTAATTGGTTGTATTTTAGTATGTATAAAATATTAAAGATAGTATTTGGTAATTTATTTGCTGGGGTTTATGCTGCTCCTATTTAGAGAAATCTTGAGTGGCTTACACTCCACTCTTTTGGTAAGAAGATTAAAATAAAAGAATGTCATGAAAAGACAATTAGCAATAGGAAATAAAATAGAAATAAAATAGTTTTATTGGCTTTATACCCCAGTTTACATAAAGGAAGATCTTCCCAAATTCAAAGAAACCCAGCAGTCTTTAACTTCACTTCTACCTCTACCCCCACCTCCTAATATAGTACAGGTAGTCCTCGACTTACGACCACAATTGAGCCCAAAATTGCAAGACTTGTTATGCAAGACAGTTGTTAAGTGAATTTTGCCCCAAACTGTGAACTGAGATTGCCTCCCTCCCTTGGACCTCTTATTGGATCTGGGCCAATTTCATTTTTCTTATATTTCTTCAAAATGCACCCTGAGAAAAATGTTAGTAAAATTCATTGAACCGCTTGCAAGTGTTATTAAAGAAGTGTAATGTTTAAGAAGTGTAAAACCTGCCACGTTGTAATAAACTGGGCTATGTCGTATTGTATATCGTGGTGTGAGTCCGTGCCGTTACTATTAGAATTTGAAGCTCTACGATACCTCCATAATACAGGACAATTTTCTCCCCACTCCTCCCCAGTTATGCAAGATTTGGTGAGATGCTGCAAAACCTTTCTTGCTTGGTGAGTCAGTAAACCTGACAAAGCAGTTTGAGACATGGCCTGTACCCATTTCCGGTGCAATTTCCTTCCTTCTCTTCCTTCCTCCTCCTCTTTCTATACCAC
>JANHFL010006259.1:28618-38757 GCA_032468155.1 Oxyrhabdium leporinum
CTTAGTTTACCACATCCTTAGTTTACCACAGTTTGTCCGTTCAAAGTTATATCACTGAAAAAAGCAGCTTATGACCACCCCCATGCAGCCTTAAAGCTGCTGCAATATTTCCCAGCAATGAAATCTTTTGTTGTAATTTATTCTGGAAAGAGTTGATGTGGGTGTCTTTGTTCGATTCGCTCCAAATGGCAAAAGTCTTGTAGTGTGGAAAATGCTGTCACTGTGCTATGCTCACATGCTCCAGACCTAGAAGGAGGTGTGGTCAGGCATTTTAGATTGGGGAAAAGCAAACCTAAAATTAAGTAAAGGGAAGAGAGATGGTAAAAATAAAACTGTTTAAAAAGCAAACTTCTCTTTCTGGCACTACTTGAAACCTGAATTGCTTAATAAAGCAGATTACAGGATTTGCCTAAAATTTTTATTTTAAAGTTTAAACAAATCTATGAGGAAATAATACCTCTGCGTTTATAATGTTAGATTCCCTTTCATTGAACAAAATGAAATATAGTTGGGACAGCCACGTGGCCAAGATTAATTTAGATTCTTGCATTGAACAGGAAATTGGACTCTTGAGTAGTCTATCTCTAAATTTTACATGGACAGGGATTGGTGACTTTTACGGCTAAGAACCTGGGTATCCAGTGTGGTTCTTCAACCTGGCAATGCCTCTTGCTCTGCATTATTATTAGTGTTATTTTAAAAAACTGGAATGCTGCAAAATGATGGGCCACCCTCCATTACATTATTCTGTCCAAGAGCCTTTCAAATGCTTTTTAGATAATAAAAATAGTCAGCTATTGCTTTGGAGATGGGTTCACCTGTCTAGAAAAGAGGCAGAGGGTAAACACAGGAAACATGCTGTAAGAGAAACTGGTATAGTAGCATTCTGGTAAATCTGGTTTGGAACTGATTGTCTTCTTTAGCTGTCATTTTCTAAATAGACAACTTTTCCCAGCAGCCATTTTATGCAAGCATCCACAATATTTTCTCAACATTCCAGTTGTGCCCATCAGCCCTGAAAGGCTGCAAATCACTACAGTAGAAATACTTGATCAAAAATTGAGTTAAACAGATGTGTGATCTGATCCAGTTGTGGAGACCAAAACTAAGGATTGGGAAAGACCTTGCTCTGCATTATCATGTTAAAGGCCCTTCAATCGTGGGGGAATGTGTAGAACCAGATGAAGCAGCTAACTAAATATGGGGAAACTAAACCGATGTCTAGTTAGAAGCATTTAACTTTGCAAACCTGACTCTGGTACCTGTTCCAATCTGTGGGGACTCCAGAGAGGTGATAAACCCAATCTTCCCCTACTTGGCACCCTCCACATTGTTGAGCAAGAACTGCCATCATCCCCAACCAGGGAGACTGGATGATCATGGGAGGTGCCATTGCAGACATTTAGGGAAGATTGTCCTCTGATTTCTTTTCCTTTCTATCCTTCCAAGTAGAAGATTCAGTCTTGGTGTAAAAACTCCTAGCAGAGAAGGAGGTGGTGGGGCTTCCAGAGAGCTTGTCCACAAGTCAAGGGCGTGAACAAGAATTATTGAGGTTAGAAAGCCAAGCTCTGGAGGCTGTTCCCTGCTCCCAGGGGGCTGCTACTGAACGAGCGGAGGTCAGATTAGAAGGTGACCCCCCTCGGATGCTAACTATGCTTGCTAGTAGAACAAAAGCCCAGTGGACAAAGTGGTGGTGAAGAAGGCCATTATTTCAGCTTGTTGGGTGTCGACCGAGTTGAAGAGAAAACATCAGTTCAAAGAAAAGGGCTTGTCTTCAAGAAGAAAAATTAGCAAGCCATATGTACTCCCAAAGACCTGTTGAGAAAGCCGCCTGGTGCTTTTCTGTAAGTGCAGTAAGAATATTCCTGGGCAAGATACATTGCCGTCTTGTTATTAAAAATAACAAAATACATAGCTGCAGGTTATTGCTCCATGATATGTGACTTGGGGATTGAGTCCACAGGTTCCTTATTTTGCTGAATCAAGGATACCAAACAGAAGAACTTCCAGTATTGGCCATCCTGAAAAGATCACAACTAGAATGTAAATGCAGATTCTTTTCCCTATCTGTCTTTCAAGGCAGAACTGTCTAGGGATAGACTGCATCTGCATATGGAAGCTTCAGGTAGCAACCATGACATCTCTTATCTTCATTTTTTAAATCTCTCTAGTATGCTTTTTAAAAAAATTAACCCTAAGAATATCCTGGTTGGAGGAGGCCAGAGTGGATTTGACTAGTCTGGCAATCCTCTCTTTGCCCGTGGCCAGACTGGGATGCTCTTGAGGAGTTCCTGAAGGGCATTTTTTCCAGCCCAATGTTCGTTATTTAGCTTCTTCAGCTGGAAGAATCAACCTATCCTTAAATAGTTTTAAGAAATTTGGTTTTCACGTTGAATGTATCAAGTCCTTACATTTTCTAAGAATTCAAAACTGTTAGAACAATTAATCAGTGGAACAATTTGCCTCCAAAAGTTGCGATTACTGGATGTTTTTAAGAAGAGATTGGACAACTATTTGTCTGAAATGGTATAGGGTTTCTTGCCTGAGCAGGGGGTTGGACTAGAAGACCTCCAAGGGCCCGTCCAACTCTGTTGTTCTGTTATAAACCAAAACTTCTTCGCCTAGCATCCTGATTCCAAGAGTGGGCAACTAAGTGCTTTTGGAGAAACTTCAGAGTGGTTATCAAAACAGCATGTCTTTTGTCTTCCAAAACTGATATTTAGTAGCTTAATGCCTGGCCTAATGGGAATATGTACTCATGAAGAAATAAATTCTTTATGAATTTTTGTCTGATTCTTCACCTTTGCCTATTTTGCATTCTGAAGTCTCAAGGCCATTGCTACAACTTACGGGGAAACAAATTGCTTACGCATATGAGAAATAACTCAAATAACTCTTCTTCTCTGCCTTTTATCTCCCTGAATTGTAAAATTGTGGCCATCAGTAGCTGAAGGTAAAAAGAGTGGAAGTGGGGGGGGGGGGATTTTAACCTCATGGGGTATTGTATGTTATACACAGGAAAACTTGAGATGAGTTGTTCCTTTTGCTTGACTTGTATAATGGCAGAAACTGGATTTTGGGTATTGTCTGCAGCTCCGCGTTACTGATTTTAGTCAGTTCTGGAAATATGGCAATATTCTGTGCTCACCCAAAGCAGTTCAGCTGAGTTTTTAAAAATTCTTTCAGTATTGCCAATTATATAGTCGTGGCTATAAGTCTGAGAAAAGGCATTCCAACAAGTTACTGCTACTTGACTAGTAGCTTTATTTTAAAGTCCATGCCATTTCCGTTTATTATCATTGGCTTGCTTTTTGCATTGCCTTTCTAGTTTTTTTTATGGAGGTGTCTAGACTAAGTTTATCACTGGTTGTTATTGCCTCCCTGAGATAATAAGAAGTGTTTCATCTTGGGTGACGGTGACCCCTTTTTCTTTTAGCCTTTTTAATGATGGGCAATACACCCAGCAATTGAACTATAATGCTGGGATGTTATTCAGTTCTAGGCATTAAAAGTTTATCTTCCGGTGATTCTTCAAAAAGGAAGGATACATACGGAGTTCTGCTTGACATAAATGTTTATATTGTGGGTGGGGCACTGGTCTGTTCGATAGGATTTTGCCCCAAATGCCAATTTCTTCCCTTTCCTTCCCAGAAATTCTAGCTTAAGTTCTCCTGCCCTTCCCTTCAATTCATGCTACTGTAAATAGATCTTTTGCGCTTTTCTGAGTCTGGCGATTAAAAACTGAGGGAGCACAGCTATGGGGTGGGAGAATCTTATCTAAAATAGCAGAATGAAAAAAGCAGTAATATTGTTTTCCACACCCAATTGCCAAGATTATTCTTTCCCCATTCTTTGCATTTGCCTGCTATAATGCCGATATACAGTGAAAGTGAGTATAAAAAGTGAAGAGGTTGGGATCACCAAAGCATTTATAACTTAGACTTGTGTGTGAACCTGGCCATTGTTACTTATTCAGCACATTATGCTTTAAAGAAACTATGATTTAACATGTAAATCATAACCACAATGTGTCATGTAGAAGAAGTTGTTGACTCAGATCCTGTATCTGCTATGAATTTTGCCACCTTGTCTCCATCAAACTCTGTCTTTTATATGGCAGAAGGTTGTCTTTTGTGATAACTACTGTTTTAACTACTGTGCAAATGATGTAAAGATGGAGCTTCCAGTGGAATATTGGGACTAATCAGTGATCTGATACCACTTAAATCTACTTCTGAGTCCTAAGACCACTTCTTGAGACATTTTAAGGATTGTACTAAGACTTTGTGATGAATTTTTGATAAGAGATTCTCCAGTTGATCAGTGTCCCAGAGATGAGTTGACTATTCTATCAAATGGGTGGGTGAATTAGAATGACCCTTAATCTAACTCAACGGGACACCTCTTTTTGTCATTTTAAGGTGTCATCTGTGTAACCTGAGCCTGTCCAAGAGAGCACCTCCATCCATCCTTTGCCTCGATTTTCTCTCTGTATCTTACTTTACACAGTTGGGGTTCAGAACAGCATAAATAAAGTGAGCTGACGATCAAGCATGGTTACTTATATGGCTCTTACAATAGGCACAATTGTTTGTGGAGATTCTGCAGCTTAAATCAATTCAAAGTGCTGGTCATTACCAGTAAATCCTCATGTAATGTGATAGTGAAGTATGCCAGGATCCTTTTTCCCTAGTATGAATATTCAGTATGAATATTGAACACCCATAGAGGGCCTGTTGAGAGTCCCACTCCCACATGAGGGTTGTGGGCTAGACATCAGGCCTTCTTAGTGGTAGCCCCACTCTTTTGAAACTCTTACCTTCTTTCAGGTAAGAAGGTCTGATATGGTGTATGGTATGGTATGGTATAGTATGGTATGGTATGGTATGGTATGGTATGGTGTATGGTATGGTGTATTATATGGTATGGTATGGTGTATGGTATGGTGTATGGTATGGTATGGTGTATGGTATGATATGGTATGGTGGCAGGCATCCATTAAGTTATTCCGTTATGGCTTGTTAAAGTTGATTATGTTTTTTATTTGTCCTGCACACTATTGAATAAACATCTACCAAGATCCAAGCAATATTCAATAATTGTAAATAAATAGCATTTTGATCTAGAACAAAGTGGAATCAGGTTCAAATTCCCATACAGCTAGGAATCTTCTCAGACAAGTCTACATCCCAGGATTGTTGTGAGGGGCAGTATTAATGCAAGACATGCATATTTAGACCACCTGATATGCAGGCCTGTTAATGTTGAAAGACTGAAGAAGGAAGCATGCATTCTCCTGCTCTTAAATGTAAATGAACCTAAAGGATTAAGGCATACCTGAAAGCTGAATGGACAGTTTCACTACTCCCTCTCTGCTATTTAGTTCAGAAATACATTTTAAGTTTTCTGGGAGGATGTGAGGTACGGATATGTGTGTTTAGTTTCAATGAAAAATATCCTAGGAAGTATCTGTTAATTAACACTTACTTTTCCCCATTTCTCTCGAGCAGTTTTGCACCTGTTTTATAAAACATCACAGTTACAGAACTGTGGAGAGAATTCATCCTAAACTCATTATTGCTGCCTCATTGAGAGTTTTTCTGAGGCAAGCTGTGAATTTATGGACAACCAGCTTTCTGATTCTAGAACTAAGCTTGCTTTATAGAAAAGCAAAACCTTGGCATATCCAGAGGAGAAAGGGGAAGGGAAGGAATGATGCCTGAGCTCAGCGGATGCAAGCTGTTTGTTTAGTCCTTGGGAGAGATGGATTGTACACATCTCTTAATGACTGGAGGAGGGTCAATTTACTTTCTTTTAAAATATTGATCAGGGCTTTCACTGCATTAGCTGGTTGAGCAGATAATCTCTCCCTTGCAGCCTGCAGCTGTTTGAAAAGGTTTAGAGTGAGTGGTATCTACCATTCTTCCATTTTAAAAGATGGAATGTTGATTCTGATAGACAAAAGAACTGTTACATACAGTTAGCTTCCCTGCCCTTTGAAGAGAGCGTTGGCATTAGTTTAGGTGGCTTGGGGGGAAAAAGTCAAAGACCAACTTCCTAAAATTGGCCCTACATTGAGGACTGCAAGTAGTGTAGTAGGCTGGTGGGCAGATAATCCAAATGCATTGCTGATATCGGGCTGGAGAAAACTATCATAGAAGATGTACTGGTTGATGTTAGAATTGCTACATGGAACCTCCAGATAAAAATGCAATCTATCTTTGATTAAGAAATGCAGGTAATATTCCTTGTCGCAGTGAGGGCTGCTGTTCTTCAAACCCAGTTGCCTGCTGGGTTTGCTTTGGAAGGCAACTAATAATTGAGAATCTAGTATGAGTTTAGGTGGGCTGTCATAAATGCTTCAATAAAAGAGATATATAATTTCTAAATATCTGAAGGCCAGAGAAATGACTTATAGGGGATTCCTCCTTTATGTGTAAAAATACAGCATGAGGAAGAGACCTGTGTAAGTTTTAAAAGCTTGCCTTCAAAATAGAGTACAGTATTATCTTTAGTTTATGGAGGATGATCTTGCCTATGTAACTGGTGTAGGCTATTGCAGATAGCTTAAGCAAGTAAGGAGATCTAATACATTGGCATTCTTGACCAGTTTCAAAGCCAGTCTTTGTGACTTTGCTGAAATTTAACTGAAGCTGATTCATTCATTTGGTGTGTGTGTGTGCGTGCGTCCGTCCATCCGTCCGTCCCTCCCCACCCCCAGTAATCTGCCAAGCTAGATACATGTGAATGATTACCATCATGGATATGTTGCTGCTTCTTTATGGTACTTAGTAGATTACTGAGTTTACTTTCATGGAAAAAAATGCATGCTAATTAAAAGGCTATAAGGTAAAAAACATAAAAATAAATCAGTTGGGAATCTATCTAATGTAGTATGAGAAATGGACTTTGTGCTGCTGTTTTTTAAAAATGAAGGCACAGCGTGAAGAAAATTGATCAAACGAATCAATGGATATAGCTGCCCCAAGATGGGGGGTACTGCTCAGAAATGGGTTTTCAGAAATTAAAATAAAAATATTGGGGGTTTTTTTTTTAAATTGTATACGCACATTTTATTCCTGTTTTTTCAATAGAGGTCACGGAGATAGCTCCATCCGGCAACGAGTCAAAAACACAGGCTGGTTGTATTTCCAATTCCCCTTGGAACAAGAAAAGGAAACAGGATCTATAAATTTGTTGTCCTTTGTGCCATGAAAAAATTGCTTGTGTCTCTTGAAAAATAAATGAATTACACAAAGCAACTGTGAGCCCAAAGCATCCACCTATTGAATTGGGGTACTTGCTTGATTCTATTCATGTATTGCTCTGATCTTGCTTAAAACGTATCTGTGCAGTGTAGATGGAGTCCTTTTCTGTGTGTGCCCTCAGTAAATTTACTTGTCCTTAGAATGTGGTAGCCTACTGTTTATTTCTGCAGAAGTTCTATTCAGAAATCCACAAAATATAGGAAACTCTCCTTTCATGCTTCAAAAATAGGGTGAAAGACTACAATAATGCTTTAGTTTTATGCTCCTGGAGAAAATATTTTAAGGGATAAGGGGCTGCAGCTTCCTAAAACACTTGTTTCCTTGAAATTCAACAATTCCTGGTGAGAATGCCAGTTTCAGTAGACACTGCTACCCGTAAAATAGATCATTCATCAATAAATAAGTGGTTAGATTCAGCGCGAGCAGCAGTTCTGATATGCTTTGAACAATTAGGAGGCATGAAGTTTAGGTTTGTAATGTCCAAAATGTACTCAAGAGGCCATTCACAACTGGCTTTAGGATCTGTACTTGTCTAATTTTTAGAACTTGATACGTAAATAAGATCTTAGCAGAATTGAATTTTTTAGAACAACACCTCTTTGTCAGCAGACTGAAGGGTGAATTAGTGAACCTAAGCTGCTGCTAGGTTAGAACTCCTCCGGTCTACGGTAATTCCTGTAGCAGTAGCATTTTAGGCTTAGCAATCCAAACACATCTGGAGTGTATTAGGTTGGAGAAAGTTGTGCTAGCTCTTATGTGTGATTGAAGATGTGTGTGCGTTTCATGGATTCTTAAGAAAACAGCAACTTACTCTGCTCCAGGAGTGTCAAACTCGCGTAGTCACATGACGTACCATGACTTTCTCCCCCTCCACTAAACCCGGGGGTGGACGTGGCCAGCGCATGATGCATCTGGCCCACGGGCTGCGAGTTTAACACCCCTGTTCTGCTCCTTTGCATATTGGGGGCACATGTTTTGCACTGATCATCTCCTTATCTTACTAATGATCAACTAATGATCACATGGTTGATACTTTGTGGTTCCACTCCACTTTGTGGTTCTGGAATGGTTCCCCTTTCCAATACCTCTCCCCCCAACTGGCCTACCTAATACTGCCAGTGCCCAGGGACCTCTTGCATCTGGAGGAAGAGAGAGATATCCGATATAGTGTGTCACTTCAGTAGTAATGTGCACTTGCTTCCATGGAAACTGCCATCTTCATGGCAGCTGTGTTATTCTGCTGCATTGCCACCTTTTCTGGTGTTTTGTAAACGAGCTATCAGGCTCCTGGGGAGAGGGCAGTAAGTGCTCTGTGAACAGTGTGTGATTTATTTTGCTGGTATTTCTGGCACCCCGTCCTATATAAACCGTATTTCTTCCTGCTCACTTTCTGTGGACGGTCTGCTGGTTGCTTCTTTTTGCTAGTACAAATGGCTTCAGCTCTCTTTCGTATTTCTGCTTCTATGATCATTCCTTGCATGTAACATTCCAAATACATTCAGTATCTCCAAGATGTGTTTGGCTTCCATTCTCGGAATTTCAAATTAACACAGTCAACAGCTGGGAATTTTAGCCCCACATCATCCTTGAGACCATTAGACTGGGGAGGGAAGGCTATTGATTATCTCATCTATTATACAGTCTGGAGTGGAAACATTTTCTGCAGTGTATTCGTGAAAGAACGATATTCATTTTAACCACTAAACAAATGTAAGCCTTGTCTTCTGGATTTCTGCACAGAGCAATTTCTCCACAGTTCCAATATATGTCAGTCTGTGAGAGATGGGCGATTCACAAAATGGATGGATGGATATCTATTTAGGGTAGAGCCCACATTTATAAGTCATGGTATTTCTTTCCAACTTGCTTGTTGATATGTAAAGTGTTTTAAGCAATTTACAAATTATAATTTGATACATAGGCTAGATCTACATGTAGTTTTTGACTAAATCACATGTGTGTTCATCAAACATATTTCCATAAATCATGTTTTGCATCCATAATTGCTTTCATATTACATGGTAAACCAAAACCAAACAAGCCACACTAGCTTCCTGAAATCTGTAGATAACTATTGGTACAATTGCCATGATGTTATTTTCACAAAGCATTCTTATCCTACTACTGAAAGCAAACCTCAAGCATAGGAGAAAGTATCTTGGTGCCAGGAATTGTTTTAACCTTCCATCATTCAGAGTTCTTTGTCTCTGTATTCAGACATCCAGTGGGCACCTTTAAGCTTACCCAATGTTGCTAACAGAGCCTATGCATATAGTGAGGGGAAGGCATTCATGCTGATTCAGGAATTCTTTCAGTTGAAGTCCACAGGTTGTAAAGATTCCATAGTTGCCCACCCCTGTTCTTTGTCTAATTCTACAGTGGCGTTGGGGAAGGGACAAATGGAGGAATCCAAATTAAAGCAGAGGGCTATTTACCTTTTCCTTGGGCTTCAGAATCCATGTTCCTTGGCCAGCATAGCTTTTGGCCCTGTAAATGTTTTGATTGGAGTTGTATTCCAGACAGGAAAGGGATTTAGGAATAGGAGGGTTGGCTTTGTTTCTTGCTTCACCAAGCTGACAACTGATTATTTGTCAAAATTCTGCAGTCATTTTTAAAGAACTGTTTATCATTTAAGGGGGGGGGGAGAGGGAGAGAGAGAGAGAACCTCATCTAGAACCTCTTGTACTCTCTTACATTATCTTTTCAATGGCCTTCCTGCTGTAGTGACCTTTTCCTTAGGCTTTTTTAAAAACCGGAAATGAAGAAACAGCTTCCCTTTCCCAACTCATTACTCAGTTTAAAAAACTTTAATGTCTCCAATTATTGCCATCCTGAGGGTTTCCCAGCATCAGGCCTGGTTGCGCTGAGGGC
>JANHFL010006259.1:46768-63507 GCA_032468155.1 Oxyrhabdium leporinum
GCCGGACATACCGGGGAGGGGGGGAGGGGGGGGAGAGAAGGTGGGGTTGAACTTTAGTCAACCACATCCAGTATGAAGCTTCCCCATTGGGTCCCCAACCGTCTGGCAGAGCCAGGTCTTAAAGCTCTTTCAAAAAGTCAGGAGAATGAGAACCAATCTCACCTCGGGGAGGTAAGATGTTCCAGACAGCAGGAGCCACAGCAGACAAGGCTTTTCTCTCAGATCCCGCCAGCTGAAATTCCTTGGCTGACAGGATCCTCAGAATGCCCTTTACTGGCGCTGGTGGGGCAGGCCAGTCCCAATGGGGTGAGACTGGACCCATGCCATGCAGGGTTTAAAAGTGATGACCAAGACCTTGAATTGCACCTGGAAGAGACCGGCAACCAGTGCAGCTCGTGAAGCAGTGGTATAACATGGCCACTCTAGGGACCCGAAGAACTGCACGCGCCGTCACACTCCGCGCCAGCTGTGGCTTCCGAATGCTCTTCAAGGGTAGCCCCATGTAGAGTGCATGATCATTAAGTACTTTCCATCTGTGGGCAGTAAAGTATCGAAACACACACCAGGTGGAGATGAAGGGAGCACATTGAGGAGATGTTGAGTTGGGCAAAGCCAGATCTAATATGTGTATTGTCTCATGTAAGTGTGTGTTTGTAAAGACATGTGTCACAATAGGCGCTTTCCTGGAGGATGAGATTTAGTTGATTCTCTGCTGAATGTAATTTAGTTTTGTATAATGTGAAAAGATGTACCCTTCATTTCTCAGCTGTTACTCTGTGCACATTTGCAAACTAATAAAAACTTAAAAGGCAGAATGCACAGACCTCCGCTGCTGTCCACCTCCTCATAACCACCCTGAAAAATAAGTAGGCCCAGACAAAATTGACTAAATTTATGTTGCTTGGCCCTTAAATAGTCTGTGTACCAAGCAGCCTTGAGCCTATGCCAAATTCTTGCTATGGTATTAGTAGCTTGGGGGACTAAACAAAAGCTTATTCACTGATCTATTTCACATTCCTCTACCCATACCAGGCACTTCATCACATATTTCCTTTCAGTTCTCCTTCCATTTTCATATTACTATTAGTTGTTATCAATTTGAATCAATCCAGTCCATGGAAGATTACAGGGTGTAATTTATTACGCCGATCTAGTGAGGGTTAGTAGATAGATTTTTTTTTTTCATGTTCTCAGTCTTGGGTGGAGAGAAGGACTATACCAGAGTCATTCAGTGAGTGTCAAGGGAGGCTAAAACCTGGGACTGCCTGCTCTTGGTCCAGCAACTTGATTTACACTGGCTTTCATGCATTTTCATTTATACATGTATCTATGTACACTTTCCACCTGTAAATATGCACACTTCCTTTATACAGAGGACTTTTCTGATTGTCTTTAATGCCACTTCAGTTCCTCTCCAGTTGTCTTCCTCCTTTCCAAGGCCAGCTTTCCAGGCAATCAAGGGCCAGCATTTGTATACTTTTCTCCTGATGATCAGCCATATGTTCTTCACGTGTTTGTGGTGGGTTGTTTTTTTGTTTTAGCAGATATTTAACTATCAGACAAATTTCCTTTTGTTTCATGAGCCCAGTGGTTCATGAAAAGCAAAGACTCAAAAAAGTGGGGAGAGAGTGATCAGAAACAGTTCTTATAAATGACCAGTTGGAATGAAACCAATTCAGGAACAGGAAGAACCAATGAAGCTTTTTTTTTGTTGTTTTTTTTGTTTTTTAAACAGACTGAATGGGTAAATGGCCCGTCTCTTTTCTTCTTGGGTTCTGCATCCTGATAAAAGTTAGAACAGAATTTATGTCAGTGTTAAGGCTGGAAAATAGTGTTCCCGAGCTACCTACCATTTTCCTGTGCGGTGGAGGATTGACTGGAAGCAAGGGCATTTCGTACGCTTTCCCAGCCCTGGTTTCTGCAGCACCTAGACACATTCTTTTATATCGTTTATTTCCATGAGATAGTCATGGTGCACACTCTTCCCCAACGTGGTGCCCTCCAGATGTGTTGGATTTCAACTCCTAGTCCCCCTCCTCTAATCAGAGAGCCAATGGAAATTGACTTGAATGCTTCAAGGTTACAAAAGATAGGTTGAAAGATTTCTATGATCCCACTGGAGCTCTAGCACAGATCCTCCAGTCCAGCCTGGTCCATTTTAAAATTCAGCTTTTTCATTGCTGGCATCTGTCTCTCTCAAACACACAGATTGAGAAATCTGGCACTTTCCAGATGTCTAGGGCAATGGTTCTCAATGTGGGCTATGTGATCCCCAAGGGGGCCACACCATATCTCTAGAGGGCCACAGGTATTTCATAGTACAGTTTAGAGTATAGGTAGTCCTAAACGTTTGACCACAATTGAGCCCAAAATTCCTGTTGCTAAGTGAGACATTTGTTAAGTGAGTTTTGCTCCATTTTATGACTTTTCTTGGCATAGTTGTTAAGTGAATCACAGCAGTTGATAAGTTAGTACCGCTGTTGTTAAGTGAATCTGCCTTTCCCATTGACTTTGCTGATCAGAAGATTGCAAAAGTTGAACACATGACCCTGGGACACTGCAACCATAAATATATGCCAGTTGCCAAGCATCCAGATTTTGATCATGCGACCATGGGGATGCCGCAACAGTCATAAGTGTGAAACACGGTTATAAGTCACTTTTTTCAGTGCCGTTATAACTTTGAATGGTCACTAAGCAAACTGTTGTAATTTTGAGGACTACCTGTAATAATAAATAGTGCAAATGGTAAAGTACCTTTTTTTTTCTAGCTTACAGAAATCATGAGGGGAGCCGCAGAGGTAAATTAGGCTCAGAAGAGGTGCCTGAATACAAAAGGTTGAGAATCCCTGGACTTGGGAAAGCCAACCCCCAAATCCAGGCTAACATGGCCAGAGGAATCCCCTGGAGAAATAATTCCAACATGATCTCAGATAAACTGATTCTGGAAATATGATGCTTCTCTTTGGAATGTTTGAGCACCTATACTTTGTTGAAAGACGTGCAAATCCCAGTTGGCTTAGTTTGATAGGATTTATCATTTAGAGTATCTGCAGGAATTTATGTTAAAGAGTGCTGGGCTGCTAGGCACAAGTCTGATTGCTAATGGCTTATTATTTTAAGCCCTAAATGGACAGTATCAAGGGCCTGCCAAATGTAGGTCCTGGTTTGTCTCAGGAAAATGCAGAGGCTCTTCCGTTTGTCCCATCCAGAAGAGCTGGATTGGTAGGGAAGGGAGATATTTCCATTTTAAATGTTCTAAACGTTTGCATTCAAATTATGGAAATCTCACTTTCATAATTTAGTGTTTATTAGAACTCTGCTATTGATCTGTTCTTACTGATGATGGAAACTTCCCATTCTGCTTGGTGCATGACTTTTCTGCTATCTGTTGGTTTATTTGCTTAATCAGTCTGTTTTATCAGTGCTGTTATTAATTTGGAAACTTACTCTATTTTGGAACTGATTTAAGTTCATTTAATTCAATACCTTCAACTATAATTTTCATGGTCTTTCTTCACACCTCCCAGAATCCTGTCCATTGATAGATTCTGGTAAAATTATCTAGTTAAATATTTCCGACAAGGTGGGTCCTACAGATTGGACCTATTGAAGGCTGTGTAACCATGTGCAGTGTCAAAATTTATGTGGGGTGATGTGATGAGGACAAGCTGAGGCCATCCAAGCTCAGCAGCTGGTCCAGCAAGGAACATTCTTGCTGATTGAAGGCTATTAATAGTTGGGAATTGAGAACAGTGGGGCACACATGTTCTACACATCAGGGGCAGAGCGTTCCTGCATGCAAAGGGAATTGTTGCACGAAAGGATCTATATGATATACCGATGACAAAGCAGTTGCTCGCTCAGCTTATGCAAAGGAACAGTGTGCTCCAATTTAGTTGGTGCATAATGGAACACATGTTTTTCTGGCTAGCAGGTGGTCCAGTGTTTTGTTTTGTTTTCTTTCCTTTCTCAATTTCACATTCCGTTTGAAAACTATTAAAGATGCAAGAGGACTTTTTGTTTTGTTTGCGCTCTGTTCCTGCAGTGATGCAAAATTCCAACACTCTTAATGTAGCAGATGGAATTAATCCATGGGGTAGAAAAACAGATTGTGTTTATTTCTTTAGCTGTATGACATTGCCTCCCATATATTCCAAGACACAGATCCTCCAGCTCAGCTTAAAATTCAGATTTTTCATTGCTCGCGTGCACAGAAGGAAACTAGATATGCCTTTTTATTTGTCCTTCCTATGTTGTAATGTGAATTTTCCAGAAAATTTTGAATTGGGAAGAAAGTGTTTAAAAACTTTAAATCTGGCTTCCACATCTTCTTGCCTTATCATATTAACATCTCACATTTTTCCCAGCCATTTAATATTTAGCATTTTAGGTAATTAGGGAGAATGCAGGATTATAAATGAGACCTTTGGAAAATATAGATCAGGAATGCAAAAAGTGGGGAATGGAAGTCTTGTAGACCCACCAGGTTCCCTTTTACAGCTCCCAACCCCCATCCAAAATGGGGAGGCAATAATTTGGGTTTTGATTCATTTTGGTTTGCAATTTTTAAGACCTAGTGGAGGGATTAAGAGACAGAGGATAGAGATGCTCTGATTGAGTTCATTCAGATCTTACTTATCTACATTTCCTTCCAATTTACCTTGGTGAATTTTTGCTGGGACTTTAAAATAAGAAATTATTTGTACATGACATGAGCTCAGAGGAAATGTGCATAAATCTGCATACGAATGAAAACTTTAAGGTTGGTATGTATTCCAATATAGCATTATTGCTGAAAAGACATTTTCCTGCTCATGTTTTAGAGAAGGTTGATTTGTTCCTCTAACATGTGCTTCTAACTAGATTATTTTGCATTTCTTGATTTTTAAAGGGACTTGAGTATTGAGTATCATTATGTTATAACAAAGGGATTACAAACTTCTCCTGACTGAAAGCCAAAACAAATGTTTAAATAATTTTTAAAAATGAAACTATTGCTATTTCAGTCATATCATCCTGTGTGATTACTGAAGTCTTGCATGATTCTCATGGAAGAACAGTGAAATTTTGTGAGAATTGGCAATCGCATAAAGCATTTCAACATATTTAAAAATACTTTAATTTTGGCCTGCCATAAATGCCATCTATGTATCTTATTACCTACAGATAATCACATTGTCGCCTTCTTCCATAGTAAATAAAAGAGAAGAAATATTCATGGATTACAACATTGCTGTTTATTCCAAAACATTTGCAGCTCTTTTCCAACTAAAAAGCTTGACCTAGACTGGCATTTCCATTAATTTCCAGTAGTTGTGATCAAACAATAAA
This sequence comes from Oxyrhabdium leporinum, assembly GCA_032468155.1. Taxonomy (NCBI): domain Eukaryota; kingdom Metazoa; phylum Chordata; class Lepidosauria; order Squamata; family Cyclocoridae; genus Oxyrhabdium; species Oxyrhabdium leporinum. The sequence goes on from JANHFL010006259.1 coordinate 52,103, forward strand.
AAACTACACTCTGATTAATTGGCCAAGGGGGAAGGGTGCCTTTTATTTGTTGGAATGTCTAACATTTTAAAAAATGTGGCCTCATGGGTAATGTTTGATCACAGAATTAGGTAGACAAGAAATCCAGAATGGACCAAACGGAGGACACAATAGGAATTTATTCTGTCGCTTGGCTGTCCCTTGAAAGAAAGCAGATTTCTCTTTGCCAGTTGGTGGGAGGAAGGAGGAGGAGGAGGTCCTAGAAAGCAGATGAGAGAGTGGTTAGAAAATTGGCTGGGTGCCTCGTGGGTGTTTGTCTGCTGTTATCCTGGTGACTCCATTGCTCATGCCGTTGCAAATTGCTGATCTTGCAGTTTGTAATAGCTGCAGAATGTCTCATTAGAAAAGGGAGTTGAGTATGAGTTGAGGCTTAGCTAAATTGCTGCAACCTCTGAACCAAGCCAGGGAATTCAGGCTTTATTTAAACAAAAAACAAAAAACTATCTCTCCTTCTGTACATGCACACGAGCACACAAAAACATAGAAATGTAACAGGGTTATCATCCATAAGGAATAATTTTAAGAAGAATCAGATCTGTGATTAGTTTACATTCCCACAACATTATAACAACTGTTCTTAACAACAGATTTACCCCTGGGTGCCCTGTTTATGTGCTAGCTTCAATATGCTGTTACAATGGGCTAGTTGTCTACATTATACAAGAAATATTGGAGAGGTTGCAGAAAAGTGTCTGAAGCAATTTTATTTTTCTCTCTTGTTATTTATATATATATATATATATACATATATTATTTTTCTCCTTCCCTCGCTCTCTCTCTGCAGTTATATGAACTTGATGGAGATCCAAAAAGAAAGGAATTCCTGGATGACCTCTTCAGTTTTATGCAGAAACGAGGTGAGCTTCCTTTCCTAACTACCTCACATTCTACAGATTATCTTTTAGGGCTCTTGCCAAGTTGAGAGGCAGAGAGAAGGGGAGAGGGGCAGATTCCCACCAGTCCATAATTGGATGATTTTTCCAGAATTGAGGAAGGAAAGTAGCTTTGCATGTAGAAGGCTCCTCTGAATCCGAGATTACCAGTTTTCAAAGATCAGATATAAGAGATGGGAATGGCCTCCATCTTCTTGATCTGTGAAAGATACTGCTAGTTAAAATACTTGGATTAAAAAGAACAGCGACTTGACCACAGATGGATAGATGAACAAATTTGTGCTTGATACTTCTGGTGGCCCAGTCTCCCCTGAACCATGGTGAGTAACTGACGAGTAAGCCAGCACCAGACTATTGAGAAAGCCAAGATGGGGTCCAGTTATTCCAGGAGCAGCCCCCTTGGGCAGCATCTTTAACGTATATGTAATGGCTGGTAAATGGAGAGGGATTTTGATTTTTCTATTTTTATTTCATTTTGTGTGTCTGTGGCTCAGTTACAATCAGAGTTGCTATGGGTACAATGGGAATGGCTTAGTGCAGAGTTCCCCAACATTTCCGGCTTTGCATACCAGTGGGGGGTGGGGGTGGGTTACGCAAATGGCCGGCAAGCATGCACAGCTTTAGTGTGACTAGAACAAGCCCAGTTTTGCAGTTTGGCTTACTTGCATTTTCTTCAAGATTCTAGATGCATAAAGCAAAACGGATTTAAATGGCCTGGCTTAGCATGTTGTCTGAATGGCTCCTATCTTGCATATGTGCAAACAGTGGTCTTTGTCTTTATCAATGCAGTGAGCCTATATTAATGATCATACTCATCTGGCAAGGAATTATGGGATGTTTAGAAACAAACTGCTCAAAAATGTAGAGCATCGTTACCACACAGATCCTGGGATTTGTGCTGTTGGTAGGAAGAATGTCCAGCTACGGAAAGTCATCTGGTATTATTATACTCTGGGTCACTAATTTAAAACAATCCTTATATAAATAGTTGCGTAAATAAAGACTTACATTCTGTGTAAATTCTATAATTACATTCTGTAATTATTCTGGTGTCCCAGTCAGTTATGTTCCACTTAAATTTCACACCAAAATCTGAATTTTTACCATGAAACAAATTTTGTCTGTCAATTCTGTTATTTTCTGAAATGGAAATAATGTAGCTTCACCATACCATCTAATTACTAATTTATTGTTTTGGACCTGGTTAAATTAGTGGAAGAAATGAAGAATTCAAAGAGGTCCTCAAATTAGTGAACAGAAAGAAGGTACACTCAGTGTGAGGTTCTGTTGGTGGAAACAATTAAGATACAGTATTCCCTCAGTCTACATTTTTACAGATTTAGATTTTATAGATTTTTATAGATCTAAAAGCACATATTCCTGTAACATGTTCTGTTTTTTTCTCAATAGCAGTTTTCAAAACTAGGAAACATTAAGTTCTTGAAACTGCTAGATATACAAAAATACAAAATCTGCATACCTTCAGAAGGTTCTTCACCCTGCAAGCTACATATAACTACTAAATGGTACACTTGGAGAATTTTTGGGAAGGAACAAGGAATGAACATTGTGAAAGTATTTGGAAAGTAGACATTTTGATTCAAACAGCAAATAAGAATCTTTTTTTTTAAAATTGAAGAGCCGTACTGCCAGGTGGTAATCTAAGATGTTTGGAGAGCAGCAAGTTGGAGAATGTTTCCTTTGAAAGATTGCAGAAATAATGAGCAAGTTTTCATGACCAGAAATAATGAGCCATTTTCGGGCTTCATGTTAAAGGAAGGAGACGATTGGAGATGGCAGGGCCAGTGGAAAGAATCCTCGTCTGCAGCTTGTTACAGTCTTTGGGATAAGGGATACAGGAAGCATTTTGCAGACTTAATTAAATTAGATTTGGGCCTAATCTTAAAAAAAGGTCTCTGGTTGCAGCAAGGCATGCTGGAAGACATAATGGTCCCTCTGCCTTTGAAAATATAAATGCCAGCAATGGCTTGCAGCTGGCTCCAGCACTAATTGGAAGATGGGGGCCCCTTGGGCATGTGAGACAGAGGGGTTACAGAAGTTGGAGAGAGAGAGAGAGAGAGAGAGAGAGAGAGAGAGAGAGAGAGAGAGATGGGTGGGGACTCTTTGCTCATGGATCTGGAAAATTGAATTTTAAATGCTAATGCTAAATATAGTTCTGATTTTTTTCAAGTTAAATATAAATAGAAATACCTAGATAGTTGGAGAGAAAATTGGCTCCCAGTTGAGTGCCAGTAGTAAAGGAAGTCCCATTACTGGAATCCAAGAATATTCTCTAGCCTGATTCCCTGCAGCTGTGCTGGATCCCAGAATTGCTAGACAGTAGAGGCCAAAGACTTTGCTTGCAGGGGATAATGGGAATTGAAAAACACATTGTAGTACACTATTGTAGGTGTGCCTGAAGCAAATCTGGGGTTTCACTGGGTCTCCCTTCCTTGTTTCATCACCATTGCTTAGTTGTTGTCATGAGTACAGCCTACATGTGTATTCCAATTACAGAAACCTGTTATTATTCTTATTAGTGTTAAGAACATGTAAAGTGATAGGACTCCTTAAACTTGTTTGCCTTTGAACCCTTTGCCGTTGATGGGACTCAAGAGAATTGAGTCAAGAGCAGAGAAGGCAGCAGAAGAAGAGAGAAGCTGATTGGGCAGAGCAGCTGTTGGACCTGAGCATCTTTAAAGCAAGACTTCTTCCCCATCTTCTGTTAGAAACTACTTTAACATTACATTGCAAAAGATGGCCTTTCAGAGACAGTCTCCACTGGGCTGCATTCAGATATTATGCTAAATTAGGACGGTTCTTTCTGTTGCTGCCATAGGCCTCATTCTTTAAAATTTGCTCCATAGAAGATCTATGTGCCAAGAGTTGGCATTGCCTTGATGGCACATAATTGTTTTAGAATCACAGAATCATAACAGAACTATAAGTGGGAAGGGAAAACTTAAGATATTTTCCTCTGTTGGTGGGATCAAGTAAATAGCATATCTATTTCATTTAAAAAAAAACCTTTTTATTGTGCTAATATTACTCAGTACTGTAATTTGCCCTCAGCTATTTGATAGTGTAATCCTTGGCTGTTGTGTAGACTTTGAAAAAAAAAAAGGCTGTGGACCATCTGCTATTAACCCACTAATCATGCTTATTGAACAAGCCACAGTAGCTTCCTTTGCATTACCTAGGGCCTAGTGGTGGGGTTGGAGAGGGACTGGAATGGAGGGGAGCATAGCTCACAGTGTGGCAGAGCAGGAGGGGAGAGCAGAGTACTCGGGCCACAATGCATAGCAAAAAATTCACTGTGCATAGCAAAACATGGTAAGCCCCTCTCTGATGGGGATATTATCAAAATGGCCATGTTGTCTGGGAGTAATTCCCTTTTTCATGATATCCCGAACAAGGATAAAATTATTCAACGCATCTCGGAGATGCCACTTAGCAGAAATACTGTTAAAGATCGAGTCCAGCGCATGGCAAGTGATGTTAGTCAGCAGCTCACCACTAACAGAAGGCAGCCTGTTACTCCATGTGCTTGGATGAAAGCACAGATATAAATAATAATGCAAGGCTGTTATTGTGTTTTTCTTTTAAGACAAAAGATGTTAATGTATGACTTGTTTTTTTCTAAACTAGAACCTCAGTACTCAGGTTAAATTGCCATGTTGGCACTTTCCGATAGATAAGTGGGTTTTGGGTTGCAGTTTGGGCACTTGGTCTTTAAAAGGTTCGCCATCACTGACCTAGGCCATTACCCTTGGTTTATAAGCCACAATAGGTAGGTTTGCAGAGAACACCTTATGCCAAAGCACAGGGTATAAGAAACAAAATCCTGAATATTTTCTCTGATAGATCCTAGATGAGCTGATCAACAAAATGCAGCTGGTAATGCCAGGAAGAGGATTCTCAAGTCTGTTGATAAAGACGGGGGAGGGGAAAGATTTGCCCTAAGTCAAGGAATCTGGTGGGGATGGGGGAAGCAGATGGCCTTGGCCAGCCCAGGGAAAGCGGGGCGGGGGTGCTGGTGATTTCTTTGAGTGGAATGTAAGAAGTCACAAAAGGGGGTGGGAAAGCAGGTAAAGGAAATTGCAGTGAAGTTTTTTGGAGGCTTAATATCCTTTGAGGGGCTCGCCCACCCAGCACCAGGCCATCTAAGCAAACAATGGTGAGGTAGCCTAGTATGTTCCTGGGCTGTGTTTAATGGGGAAAGGGAGGGGCACATCAGGGTGGGGGGTGGGGGACACATAGAATGGCTGCATGAACAATTGTCAACATGTTTTTGAAGCAGGAAAGGAGCACTAAGCTAAATGGCTGGAATTCCTGGAGGATATAGCTATGAGGCAGTTTAAATCCTGCAGGAGGAGGGAGGGATGCCAGGAGCACCAATGCTCTTATTTACCCAAGAGCAAAGGCTCCTGTGTGCCAGCTTGGAGGCCACAAGTACCTGCAACTCTGATCATTCTGCGTCCCGATGCCTTCCACATCCCAAAGCGAGAGGGGTTTTCATCCATGCAATTTGCAACTTGCATCGTATAGTTTTGGGGACAGAATAAAGAAATTGCATTTATTCATTTGTTACCCCGCTTCCCTATCAAAACCATTTCTAAGTGAAGGCATCAAACGGAATTCAACAGGGGATTGGTGATACTAGATATAAGCTGGTTTCACGAGCCATAAGATAGTTTGGTTTTGTCTTAGGTATGAATTTGGTTGCATAGGTATGAATACATCCATTGCATTTGGTATATTACAGTTCATGCCACAGCATAATGTATGAGCCAGCTACTATTAAGGGTTGTCTGACAAACGGGTCAAAACAACAAATAATACTTAATTAACACAGTGCTAAGCCTTATAGGCCACTTTTCTTCCTCATAGCATCTTCTGGATGCACCAGACCCCTATTTCCATTTCCTTAGGAGGCGGGTAGTGGCTGGAGACTTTTTAAATTTATTTTTAATGTTATCTATATCCAACTTTTATTATTTTTATAAATAACTCAAGGCAGCAAACATACACAATACCCAATTTTCCTCCTATTTTCCCCATAACAACAAACCTGTGAGGTGAGTTGGGCTGAGACAGAGTGACTGGCCCAAAGTTACCCAGATAGCTTTCATGTCTTAAAACAGGAGTAGAACTCACAGTCTCCTGATTTCTGGCCTGCTGCCTTAACCACTGTAGTAACCAACATACTGGGAAACTACCAAACTGAGAAAACCCTGGCTCACTGAACTACTAAGCAACCTCAAAACTGCTTCCTCGAAACAACCCCAATGACAGAAAAGAAGTTTGGGTTTTTTTACAAATAGCAGCACTGATACCAGAAAAAAAAATTCCCCCAGCTATTGCCTAGGGTCACAAAATACACTAAATTAGACTAAAATTGCCCAGAGTGTCTGCCAGGCATATGAATTTTACTAATAAATTGAATAAGGCTTAATAGTTTGGTTGCCTCCATTCACTTATTGTGGGAAAGGCCACTTATTAAGACACATTTTGGACATCTTGCTTAAATGTAGCATGCCCTATGAAAATAGCAAATTGAGTTTTATTAATCTGGTTTTTAATATATTGTGTGAAGCCAGTATTAAGCTATGATTTAATCCTGCTTTGATTAATGAACTATAATTGTTTGGGTTGTTGCAATACACCAAGCCCAAACCAGGGCTTCCCGTGTTGCACAAACCCAAGCTACACAGCATAATATTGGAACCAGGTACTGGGACTTGCACTTGGTGACTATCTTCATTTTTGTGCACGAAAGCAATGTATAACACAGTTATCTGCACAAGCAGCTCGGTTTAGTGAGCTCTTTGGGTCCTCGTTCCTTTTTCAGTGAAATCTTGCTTTTTTTCCCCTGCCTACAACATAAGCATGTAAGGCCAGCTCACCAATCAGCAAATATGATTCTAGTTGGTGGTAGCAGCAGGACAAGCATAAAACCAGTTGGGGGAGTTTTCTAAAAAGCTGATGTGTGGGTGTGTGTGTGGGGGGAATGGACTCTCAAAACAACTCATTTTGGGTGCGTTTTGCAAATGTGAGGATTGTCAGATGTCTTTTTCCCCGGTGAGGGGGCAGTGGCCGGATTTCTGTCTGCTGTGTGTTTCCCAGCATGGAGGGGAGCCCTGCTGCCAATCCCATTCTGCAGATTGAAATAGGAAGGAAATTCCTTCACTCAGAAGAAATACCTCCTAGGATTTGAGCCCCAGCTGCCCTGGCTCAAATAGATTTTATTCCCGGAAAATGTGCCATGCTTTCCTGCAGTAAAACTATGCTGCACAATAAGGTGTTTTCTCCCCCCCGCCCACCTTCCCTTTTTTTTTTTTCACCCTGTTCAGAATTGTTCCTTTTTGTTTTAAGGAAGCAATAAATCAATAAAAGGAGAAATCAATTAAAAGGGAAAGAGTTGGGAATGAGAAGCAAACAAAATTTCTGAAAAGCCATTTCTTGCTTTTCCTGTCTGGATCTTTGCTGGGTCTTCTCTCTGCTGTCCATGAAGCAGGACTCTCCCTGCTTCCCCTCCCGCTCCCCCGAATAATCAGAAAGCTCAGATCATTATGGCCCCGAACTACTGTGCCTGTACTTTTGGGATAGCCTGTCAGATACACATAGTTCATTTCAAGATACACACCACAATCCTGTTGACGGGGTCTTTAAAAAATATAAATCCATTCAGCTAAGCTCCGTTTGCTGAGTAAAACTACTACAAAGCTGGTAACAGAGGCTGACAATCGGCATTCAATAGTATATTTTTTTCTTTTTTTTTAAAAAAAAGGAAAAAGTATGGCAGCAATATATAGAGTGTTTTAAAATACAATATGTTGAAACCATCCCAGTGCAGGCTGGAATAAATAAATGTTTCACATCTTACAGGCTAGGCCAGCTCATTTCGCACAGCAAAGGTTTCCAGAAGCATAGAGGGATTGCACCCAAAAAACATTCTCGCATCCTTTCCACTTTTCACACCCTTCAATGGTTTGGAAGAGAGCATGGTTAATTCTAAAGATCCGGCCCACTTTTACGCAGGCAGTCCACAAGATACAACCACAATTGGGACCAGAATTTCCATTGCTGAACAAGATGGTTTTTAAGTGATTTGTGCCCGATTTTATTATAATTTTTTTGTCATGGCTGTTAAGCGTATCATTTCAGTTAAGTGAATCATGCAGTCATTAAACGAATCTGGCTTCCTCCATTGACTTTGGCTGTAGGAAGCTGGCTGGGAAGGTCGCAAATGGCGATCACAAGGCCCTGAGACGCTGAAGCCTTCATAAAGACATGCCAAGCCCCTGAAGACTGGCTGGAGAATTCTGGGAGTTGAAGTCTAAGACCAAGGTTGAGAAACACTAGTCTAAGTACTTCCAGGGATAACATGCTTCAGAGGGATTTAAGAATCTCAGCCGTTAAAACTCGGCCCCTAACTAGATCTGGCCCCATTCACTTGGTGTACTGCGCAAAAGATTGCTTGTTGCTGAGCTGGACTAGGGTCTTTGCCAGGCCACTGACTAATTGGATAGAAAATCTCTCAAAGAGACCAAAAAAACCATCTGGATCCATAGAAAGTGAGCTCTTCCTATTCTGCCTGTAATTCAGAAGTGATTGCATAGGAATTTGTCCATAAAAATGGGGTTAACTCAACTACAAAAGGTTAGGGTTCAGCTTTTACTTTCCCCCACAAGCATTACTCTACATATTTTTATTTTTTTTTAAACGATATTTTCATACATGCTTGCAAGCATGGATAAGGTGAAGGGAGAAGGGATTGTGTAATATTACGGTTTCTTGGCAAGGCTTCAAAGCCTCCCAGGCCAATGCCGGTCCTTAAATTTAAGGCATGAAACAAGTTTTGTAACTTGCATAATTTCACAAATCTGCAAAGTTTACCTGTCCCTGTTTGTTGCTCAATGTGGTTTCCTTGATACATTTTTTTTATTATTATTGTGGCTTAAATAAATGCACACTAAGCAAAAAGATTCTGCTGATAAATGCATGGAACTTCGTAGAGAACACGGAGCTTAGCCATGCTTCAAGAAAAATCCCAAACATGGAGATAGTGGAGGTTCTTGTTTCTACTGAGCAGTTGCTTTAAATGAAACAGCTTTTTCAAAATTGTGGTAAGGCCAGCCAGGTGTCGCAGAGGTCCACATGTGCTGCAGAAAAGAAAGTGGCATTTTCTTTGGTAACAGCAGTCAGAACTGTGATTTTATTTTAGAAAGAAGTATTAATAACGTGTGAATAGCTCCACTGCTACAATTTGCAAAATTGCAGGCAAGTACAGGCTGCTAGAAATACATCCTTTCTCTGTAATCATTCCTTCCTCATCCCACCCCTCTCCATTTTTAGTATGTCTTTCTTTGCATTCCAAGACAAGGCTGTATTAGAAATACTTGGGAGTCTCTGAGGCTACTGGCCTGTACTGGGATTGGAGGCTAAGTGAGTGGAGCAGAGGGAGAAACTGTGAAGGGTTAGCTATCCTGTCTGACACTGTTTCTAAGCAACATGCATTAGGAGAAGCAAATCTTATTAAAAGTATCTAGAGGACTTTCAGGACATGGTGTTCACCATCACAGGGCTGCTGAATTGTCTCCAGGATATAAGACTGAAACCTGCACCATCAGTTGTGGCAATTTTGCCCGGCTGTTCAACACCAACGGTTTTAACCTGAGCAAACCGAAGAGGGCTACTTCTGAATCACCTTCCAGAGAAAAAAATTGAATTTTACCTCTGCCACAAGTTGCCTTGGTAGCCTTTCATTAATGTGTTTTTTGTTTCCCTAAGCCGTAACGCGGGCATAATGATGATTTTCCTTTCGGAGTTTATTTTCTGTATTCTTCCCACTTAAGAACTGCGTGTGATGTACTTCATAGAAGCAGAAACGGTACACAAATATTGTTATCATGAGAAAACATTTAACAAATAAAAATCTGGATCGTGGTTGATGTCGGAAGTCACCATCCTTGTGATTGTTGCCCTGCCCAACACTTTTTCCCTCCTTTTCCACTTTTTCCCCAACATAGGGACCCCCGTGAACCGAATCCCGATCATGGCCAAGCAGGTGCTGGATCTTTATATGCTCTACGTCCTGGTGACCGAGAAGGGAGGCTTGGTGGAAGTGATCAACAAGAAGCTGTGGAGGGAGATCACCAAGGGCCTGAACTTGCCCACCTCCATCACCAGCGCCGCCTTCACGCTGCGTACCCAGTAAGTGACAGGAGGACGTTCAGGAGGTATCTTCTCCAACCTGACTTCAGCATTTTAAGGAACAATATTTGTATAGGGAAAGAGGAAGAATTTGTTTTAGTGGAAAAATGACTGTCAGGCGTGAAGACTATACAACAATAAATGGAGGAATCAATCCCAGTCCACTAAGGAAAAGATTCCAACAAAGGAGAATGTTTGTAGCTCAGGATTGAAATGAGGGGTCCTTGGTGCTCTTTGAGTTTGGTTGTTTTCTTGGAGATGTTTCATTGCTCCAAGTAGGTAACATCATCAGTACTTTGATGGGTGATGAAACATCTGCAAGAAAAAGTGGAGTTTTTTGCCCCCTGCTGAGACCGGTCTTTCAGGGCAACCTGGTCTACCCAAATATGAGATGGAGCATGTTGCTTCTGTAGCCCGGGTTCGAATCCCAGAAAGGTATGGTTAGCTGATGAGATCTAAATAGCTTGAAATAGATCTATACTAGTCTCCCTTTATTTCTTTGTCGGTAAATATAAATTCAGCTCCTGCAAGAAAACAACCAAGCTCAGAGAGCACCAAGAACCCCTCAAGAAAAAGATTATTTTTTGTTACTCTCTGCAACTGACCTGCAGGAAATTCCCCAGACTGGGGAATGACCATGCTGATTTGAGGTAATAGGAGCTGAATTGGATATGTATGGATAGCACCAGGCTGAAAAGGCTTGAATATCAGACTGCAAGCCTGTAGAGAAGACCGACTACCTCTCCCCCCCCCTCCCCCCGTGGAATTTTAATCTCTATAGAAAAGTGATCAGTTCCAGTATATTAAAAGGCTTTGGAATAAATGTGTCCTGATAACCATTATCCTAGTTTGTGAAGTAGAAGTAGAAAATAGGAGCCTTCCACCTTGTTCCGCCCTTCCTCTCTTCCTCTCTGACTTCTTTCAGTTCCCTTCCCCCATCTTTTCATCCACCCTAATCAACACTAAAGTTAATTACTCTGGAATTCAGAAAACCAGGTGGCGGAAGGGGATTTGGGATGGGGGGGAGGAGTAGGAGGAGAGCTATTAACTTTTTAAAAGCCGGGAGCCTTTAAAAGAACACCACCAGCATTTTTTCAGCACTAATGCAGATCTTGGAAACGGAAGTGTTTGAATTTTGGAGCATATTATCCTGAGCATCTGACAAACAGGGAATATTGATCTGAAATATTTATTTGAAACATCCTTCCTCTCCTCAGTTTAATGGGTTCCAAAAAAAGTTTCCGGAACAATGAATCT